>BMAV01006537.1:0-14984 GCA_019973955.1 Trichonephila inaurata madagascariensis | reverse complement strand
AAATTTTGTATATTTAAAAACCCAAAAAGTTTTTTTTCTTGGTATCATTTTAAAACCCAAATTTTCGTCCTTATGGCTGAGCAACTGAAAAATGCGATAGCAACGAAAAAAAAAACCCAATTGGGACCTATTAAAAAAAATAATTCCGCGTTGTTTTATTTCCCCCGCTTTTAAATGTCTTCGAGATTAAAATTTTGATGAAATAGAACTCAATAAAAATAAAAAAATAAAAATTAAAGGAAATTTTCCCCGGGGTTTCCAATATGTTTCCCATTTTTTCCCAGCTTATTAAAAATTTTATAAAGAGAAATCCGGAGGGGGGCCAAAAATCAAAAACCCCTTTTAAATGCCTGATTCCCCGAAAAATATGAAAGTGAGATTTTATTTAAAAATTAAAATCAAAAAAAACCGGGACCCAAAAAAGCACCCGTTTAAATTTCCAAATTTTTTTAAAACATTTTTCCCCGGAATTTAAAACCCGGATTTTAAACCGCCATCAAAAGGGCCTTGTGGAAAAATATAACAACTTTCCCTAACCCATCACAGGATATTTTAGGGGTCCCCAGAAAAGGGGAAAGTACAATCAAGGGGAAACCTTTCCAAAGAGGGAGAAAGAACATAGGGTGATCGTATGTGGTCTTTGTCCTGAAGGTTTTAAAAAAGAACTGTTTTAAAACACTTTTAAAATATATTTAAAAAAAGAGAAAATAAAAAAAATTTGAGAATTACCAAAATCAACCAAAAAAATTTACTAGCAATGAAATATAAAAAAAAAATCACTTCTAAAAATTTTTATGAATAAATAAAAATTTTAAATTTTGGAAATTTTTTAAATGGGTATAATTTTACAATCAAAATAGTATAAATTTAAAATAATTATTTTTTACGTGGACCCCGGGGTTCGGGGGTTTTTGGGCCAAATCTGTCGAAAAGCCCCAAGAAAGTTCAAGGGGGAAGAACTATTTTTAAAAAACCCAATTCCAGGATTCAGCGGCAATATTCTGGAAAAATTTTGGCCTTTCACCCCTTTCCCACCAACGCCTGTGACACAATTTTTTCCGGTTCAAAATACACTTATATAAAGATTATCCACAACAATCGCCCCTTTCAACAGCCGCTTCACCGTCTTTGGGGGGTCAAAACCCAAACTAAATTCGGCAAAAGGCTTTCTTATTTATTACCCCCTGCGGATAATTAAAAAAAAAGACTAAATTGCGCCGGATCTTGAAATTAGTGTATTTCTTTTTAAAGGGGTATTGGTGTATCTGTCTTTTCTCTCTTTGGGGACGGCGTTGCTGGTGAATATTGCAATTTTATTTTAAATATAAAATCTAATTTAAAAAAATTTTTAAAAACCAAATAAAATTATTTTACACTATTTTACATAAATTTCCCCGGTAGAGTGGGTATATATAATAACGAAATTAATTTAATAGAAATTTTTATAAAACAGAATAATCATTGTATAGTAATAAGGGGGGTTACCTCGACTTGAGTTTAATTCTTTCCCCGGAAACCCTTGCTCGTAATCTTGAATTACTGGGTATCTCGAAGCAAATTTCCCCATACAAAACAATTGAATTTACCTTTAAAATCCGTTCCAACCTAAAAAAATGTCACCCCAGTTATTTTTGTTGGTGGTTTTGAATAACAAAACGTTTTTTAAAATATCAAAATTTATTGCACAAAAAAAAAAAATGTAAAGAAATAAATTAGATATCCTCACTGGTCTTTCCCTTTTTTCGCTCTTTTTCCCCGCTTTCCCTTGGGCCGTTTAGAAAAAACATGTCCCAAGGAGGTTTGTTTCTTCCTCCCTCCCCCGGGAAAGTTCCGGAAATGAGGGCGGTCTTTAAGGCAGATGCACGACCTTTGCAACTTTTTTAAGGGGTTTTTTCCCCGAACTGTAAACTCTCTCTCCCACATTCCCAAGATCCTACCAACCGAACCGGGGCCTTCTAAAATTTTGCTCTAATAAAGCAAAAAACCTTTTTCCGGGCCTATCTCAAAAATGTAGTTGGGGCCTTTTTAAATACCCAAATTTTTATAAAAATTTTTTAAAAAAGAAACCCCTATAAAAGTAATAAAATTTTAACTAAAAATTTGTAAACCCCTTTAAAAGAATAAAAAAAAAGGGAAAAAATAAAAAAAAGTAAAATTTTAAAAAAAATAAAAAAAACATTTTTTAAAACTGGGTTTTAAAAAAACTAATAAAAAAAAATGGTTTGTGCTTATGTAATTACGTAAAATATTTTTCTTCGGCTAATGAGATAAAAAAACTTCCAAAATCTTGAAAAGGGGAAAAATTGGTCCCGGGGGAAATGCGGTATCGGGAAAAGGGGGTATTATCCTTAAGTCGATCGAACAAAAACCAAACCCGGGGAAAACCCCCTTTAAATTTTAAGGAACTAATTTGAAAATATAAAGGGGAAGCCCTGTGGGTGCTTTGGGGTGAAAGGTTACCCGGCGCTTCTTTTTGAATGAAATCCAATATCGCGGCTTCGGTTTAAAATTTAAAGATACACAAAAACCCCTTAAAAAACTGTTTTTTAAAAACAGGAAAAATTTCCAAAAAAAAGGGGTATAGGAAGAAATTGAGAACCCTGGGTCCTCTTTTAATAAAAAAAATAATATTTGTAATAAAAAGGGAACATGAACTAATTGGGGATTTAGAAGATATAAAAAAACCCTAAATATTTTTAATAGGAAAATTTCATTAAAACGGGTTATTAGAAATAATAATCATAATATAAATTTAAAAAGAAATATTATAAAAAAATTCGTCGTTTTAAAAAAAAAATCCCCTTAAAAAAATGTAAAACATTATAAATAAACATAATTCTTTAAAAGAAATAGTTAAAAAAATAAGATAAATTTATAAATAAATAAAATAATAATTATATTTAAATAATTATAAATAAATAAAATAATAATTATATTTAAATAATTATAAATAAATAACACTATAAACAAATGTGTTGGCAATATTTTATAAAATAAATGCTAACAGAAACCATTATAAATAACGAATATTATAGGATGATTACACATAGTAATAATTGCATTTTTTTTCATTATAAAAAAAATTACACATAATGCATGTTAAAATTAGTTTAGAATATCAATTACAAAGTAGTTGAAGCTTGCAATATGAAACTTGCACTGCAACTTCCTTCAACGAATTTTATCGAACGTAAAAAAATTTTTTTAAAACGAAAATAAACGATTTATAGCGATAATTAAAAGCACAACACTTATTCTTTTAAGAAAATATTCTAGTACTCACTCATTTTAGAAATATCCATATTCGAAAATAGCCCAGACTTAAACAGAAGACGCAAAAATAGAAAAATTACACTGAAAATGCTTAAATTTTTAAAGAAATGGTCAGAAATTAAAGGGTTACAGCGAGAAAAAACGAATAAAAGTTATTTCTAATATAAGTTATCCCCATGGCAACCACATCGACAGATAAAAATATTAAGGTAACCATATTCTAATATTATCGCCCATCTTGGCGAACATAAACAAGGGCTTGGCGCTACTACTAACGATATCACCAGAACCAAATTTAAACACCCCTTACACAGGAACATTAGGACCAATAACATGGGGTATTCGGCAGACTGTATCTGGAGATGTGAACCGAATAAGACACCTGACACCTCATATTGAATGTTTAGGCGGGAAGAAACGTTTCTGAGAACATTGTGAGATCCATCTGAAGATCCCCGTTATGGTCATTTTAAAATAATTAAAACATTTAAAGCAATTAAATAAAATTGAAGCAGGGCACCCAGGAACTCGAAACTCGACCTCCTTGTGAGGAAGGTGGTGGTGGTGCTAGCTCGGAAAAGGAGATCGAAAGTAACTCCCCCTGGGGAAACAACTGTGATGTAAATGTTCACGTCCATCCCAGTGACACACAGAATATTAGGTGGTCCCACCATCCTTCTATATTCGTAATATATAGTGACGTCATCAAAATATCCCAGCCCAAAAAGAATAACATAAGGATTTAAATTTAGTGATAATGCCCCCTAGTCTAATTATATCTACACATGAATTATAAAAGATGGAAGAGATCAATGATGAGAATCTATGATCCGAGTTTCATTAACGAAGCTCAAAAATACTCTGAGCTCTATGCGGGCTTTAAAAAAAAATTAAAATAATTTTAAAATGTTAAATATGGGTGAAGAAATGGGGCCTATGGTTCTGAAAAAATATATCTAGGATGCTCATAGGGAGAACAATCGAATCCAGCCGGTGAGGTTGGCCAAGGTGGCATAGGAGTCGAGTTATTACTGGGGAATCCCTGTAGGGGAGGGAGCACCGAAAGGGGGACCAATTCCACGTACAGCTCGCCCTAATACGAAAATATGGCAGACCTAAAAAAATCAAGTCCCAAGCTCAATTCCTTAAAGGGGATGACATTTTTTCCGCTCCCCATAGAATTAACATGGGAGCATAATATTTTAGTGCATAAGCCCTTCCTATAAATAACACACAATGGGAATGAAGTAGATGACTGTACAATCTGGACGAGTGGAACAGTTGGTTCAAATCTCAAAACCGAGACTCGAACAGGAGCCAAGATATTGTTAAGTAAAACAAAGTTTAAAACTGTGGAAGAAATCGCCCTATGAGTATGAAATTATAATAACTGGAAAAGCAGATAGAGAAGGATCGAATGAGCCAGGTCCGAATGGATTGCGAAGCTCGGGTGCCGAGATATTGACCAAAAGGCTGTGGAGGGGGAATGCGGCCCAACAGATATGGTTTGTAACAATTGTTATTCATGATTCCCCACACATCATGGTGTGGTGATATTTGGTGATATTCCGGGACGGTGTGCGCACGCAAAGTAAAAATTTACCATCATCCTTTTTCCCTACAGACCAAAAAGCAAGTATAACTTCAAAAATTATTATAAATAAAGAGAATATTTTACGATTATAACATATAATAATAATATATTAAAATTAATAAGGAATATCAATTACAAAATACTGAAAACTTGCAATATTCCAAAAACTGCAAAAATATGAAGGTAAATGTATTGTAATGTTATCGCTCATTTTTGCGAACATAAACAACGGCGCGAGCCCCATGATATCAAACTAGCACCTTTTTCTGTTTGATAAACTAACAAGTAGGTCAAAATTCAATTCCTTTACGCGAACCCATTAAAACTCACATGAAGCTCAATGAATGTTAAATATTTTATATATTTTTTAATTGGATAGTCAGCTTTGTTATGCAAATAAGAATGAGGAGGGGGAATCTTAATTCAGAAGTATAATTGAAAGTTCTTAGAACCCCTCAATGAACACACATTGGAAAAAAAGTACCATTCATACACTTAATAATTTACAAACAACGAATATTTGCTATAATAACCTTAAGACTCTTTACAATACTGCTTTATTTTAACTAGAAGAAATATACAAAGTATGCGGAAAACACTACAAATCACGCTAAAAAAAAAAATAGGTAATAAAAGTGCCCTCAGTCCAAAATATTACTTATTTTAGTATTAATTCTCACTGAGGAAAATAATTGGAAGAAATTGCATTTTTTGATGATAGCTAGTACGAATATATATATATAAAAGTAGACATTTTACAATTTACTTACATAATAATATAGTAAGACAGCAAAATTATTTTGGCAAAATCGGGGAAAACACACGCACACATATATATATACACATAATATTAATTAAAAACCCAATATTCTTCCGATTAGTACATACGCTAACTACAAATTCTGTGAGTGAGTGAGTGAATGTGGGGTTTTCTGGCGCAAGAGCCAATTCTGGCTATACTGCGCCAAACATTTGTTATAAGAAATTTAAAATATTTTATAAAATATTTAAATATAATGATAAAAAAGTTAAAATTCCAATCACATTAAACCGTTTTCAAATAAAGAAAATTTGGTGGGGATTTGCCCCACCAAGTCAGACCATATATTAAATTAAAACAATTGAAAATAAGAATGGAACATGTTATTTTAAAAAACAAAGTCAGGCAATACATTTTAAAAAAAATATATATATATTTTAGCTTTATTTGTCCTGAATCGGGTTGGTGTTAACTTGCGTATATATGCTTGAGGATCGTTTAAAACATTTTTTGACATCTTGAATTTATCCAGAGGATCTGGCTCAAGTTTTTCCTCTACGTCATATACAAGCATGTCTTCTTCATCAGTAGTATATTCTTGAGGTGCTGTCTTCTGGGTTTAGGGAGTCATTTTTATTTCTATTTCGGTTTTGTATGGGCGTTTTCTTCTATTTTTTGAATTTCGTTGGGATGTGTTATGTTTTTTTTGGGATGTAGTAGCCGTAGACCCCTGATAGGGAAAACCCGATGATTGAACATCAGTTGATAGAGTGGCAAATTTATTAGAAGTTGTAAGAACGGGGGGTATTTCAGTTGATAACGATGAAACGGAAGTTTTTTAGGCTATTGCTTAGGGGAAGAGTAGTAGTAGTAAGGGGTATTGGTAACAAAGACTCGCTTTGAGTTGTTGGTAGTATTGCAGATGGAAGGAATTAGTTTGCTTGAGTGGGATGAAGATGACGAGAAACTGTAGATATTGAAGCCGAGGTACGGTATAGTATTTTCAGAAGATACGGGTTTGAGACATCCCAAAGGTGGGCAGATTATGTTTGTAATATTTGGATCAGTTTGTGTACATGTGTGTGTGGTTATTGCTGTAGGTTTTGTAACTTGAGCATATGTTTGATAGTTGAGGCACTATTAATTTGCGTGTGCTTCTGGGTAAGAAATATTTTTATTTGTTTTATTTCCTGAATTTGTTTTTCTAACTTCCATTTTGGGCATAATTTTGAATCTGATGAATGGGATCTGAGCAATTGATACATTTGGGCTCTAGAGTACAATCCGTGGAAGGATGTCCAACGGTTGCACATCTAGAGCATGTTAATTGACCGCGGCAGGAAGTTTGAGTGGACCGAACCTCTGGCACTTAAAACAGCGCAGAGGGTTCGGTATATAGGGACGGATTTTACAACCAGATATCCAGCTTTTATTGTGTTTGGTAGTTTTGGGCTATTAAATGTTAAAATTAAATGCTTTGTGGGAATAATTGTAGAGTCTTTTTTTTTTTGGATTCTCCGGGACTTGAGTAACACCCTGATCAGAGAAGCCTTCGTTTTTTCTAATTCAGGAGTGCCTATCAAGTCAGGTTCTGAAATAACACCCCCGGCAAGAGTTTAAAGATTTGTGCGGAGTTACATTTAATGACGAGTTTAAAAAGGTTTTAGCGAGAAGAAAAGACTTTGTTTGGACAGCGGAATTCGTTTCAATAAGTAAAATCCCCGGAGCGCAATCGTTTAACCGATTTCGGTTCACCACCTATTCCGATTAGGCTTTATGGATAGCAAATGGCGAATTTTTGACATTTCATTGTTAGGTAAAGAAATAATTAAAAATCTGGTATGTTGTGAAACTGTATCAATGTTAAGATTGGGTAATACGAGGCCTTTACCCGCACAGCAGCTTTGGATCCATAATAACGCGTATACCACTTCGTCCTGGCGGCTCCACCCCCCACGGAGTCCAACAAGGGAGGCAGTGTGCCGGTCAACTGGCCAAAACCAGGCACGGCGCTTACCTGGAGTACACCCAGAAGATAGTGATACAGTCCAGGGTGAGGATCCAACGGGTAAAACCCGACACCCCTTATCTGCAGCACTAACCCTCAGCAGTGTTCTTCGGGGGTACCGAAGAGAGGTACTACCCGCCGATTGACAGGAGCGGGCTCACCCTGCCACCCGTCTACAGTGAAGCGTGGGCCAAAGGGAACGCAGAGGTATCCCTAGGCACTAACCCCTCCATACTGGAGAAGCGTGGGCAAAGGGAACGCAAAGGATCCCCAGAACACCATTTTCCCCTTACGGGACGGCGCCACGGCAAACATGCGGGTCGGAAAACCAACGTTGTTAGTTGAAACAAATAAAGAAACATATTCAAAGTATTTAAAGAAATATACGAAAAAGAAACTAAATTAACGCAATAGAAAATCTAAAAACCCTAATATGTTAGTTTGTAAAACTTAAGTTTTTTTATCAGAAAAAAAAAATATTAACAAATGTTCATTTTTTATTAGTATAGGTCTGTGGTCTAGACGGGAAAGGAAGAAAAAAGGGGAAAATTTTAATGGCAAGGAGAAGGGCCGAAAATAGAGAAAAAATCACTAGGGTACCTGGGTTCGTGAAGCCCATGTTTACCAAAGACAGTAAACCCCTTAGGGAAAAGGAAAAGATCACTAGGGGACCTCGGGAGCGTGAAACCCGTACTCACCTAAAGAAGGTGAGCCCCCTGAGGGAACTACAAATTCTGTTCTCTGAACTTTTTATTGTTTGTCACTGAAATACCTAGTACTTTTTTTTTTGGGACAAATGATTTTTCGTTATACTTCGGAGCAACACAGCTATTGGGGATTGTAATGACTTCGATGGATATGAACCCCACCCCATTAATTCGCGCCAAATTTTATTGCTCAGAGCAGTTGGCTAAGAGACCAGTGCACGTGGCCATGGGGCCATTGTTTATTGTTTGGTCTCGGAGCCGCAAAGACACTGGGACTGAAAGTCATAATGGACATAAAAGTGCCCACCGGGTGACAGTTATCAAAGCCTGTCTAACGGAGAACACTGTTGCCTAAGCAGACGGCGAGAGAATGGATTTAAGAACCAAAGGCAGTGTGATGGACAAGCGACCAGTTGTTGGACGAGAAATCTTGCGCCATTAGATTCCAGACGGGACAGAGAGTGTTATTGCGAGTTCCGCACGAATAGGACACTAACAAGGCCGAGGGCAGACTTTTGTGGCCTGGAGATGAGGGGCGTGTTGTGGATCCACCCCAGGTGATTAAAAGGGTTTTTTAGGAGAGAGGGGAGAACCCGAAAAGAGAGAAAGAGATAGACACCAGAAGAGATTAGAGAACAAAGGGAGCAGAGAGACGAAAAATGGAGACCAGGAAGGAAATGATGGATGGAGATGAGAGCAGATGAGATCGGGATTTTCCTGGAGGAAGGAAAAAGAATGAATGTCGGTGGCGTTGTGAGTTAGCAATTAACTTCTTAGAAATATGGGAAAGTGTCCTTTGGACAAAGCAATGCTGTGAAGCGATTGATTTCTCCCGTATAAGAGACTGAACGCACCGGCTTGGCGCAGACACTTTACCTTATTGCATCAATAATGATTAATTTGTTGAGAAAATAAATTTTCATTTTATTTGAACATTTGGCTGTGACGTTATTATCACGTTACCTGTCCACTAAGTCACAGTATGTACCTAAAACGTTGAGCCAAGGGCCAAAAAACGCGGAATGCTACCGAGATCGCATCCCATTCAACAAACTTCCACACCACTCCAACGTGATAATATTGAACCTAAACAAATTTAGAATGCTTCAGCTCTTATGCACAGTGGCTGTTAAATATACCATGACTGGTCACAATGACTACTAGGCAATCGTGGCTATTTAGGGTACAGAACCGTTTAAGATTAAGAATTCGAATAAAAAATTTCATATTCGTTCTAAAGTAACTCAAAATTGAGTTCTACGTTAACAGATTGTCGTTGTCAACCAACATCTGCTATGTGCATTTTTCGGAGATTTCGACCCCTTGACTTTAAGAATGGTTTCCCCAACCACTTTTTCGTATAAGATGGGCCTGTGATTCTAAGCATCATACTGTGAATTGTTGTCTTTAAAAACGAATTTAATATGTTCATCAGCCAGAATATTGATAAAAATATCTCAAAATACTTTTTGCACTTAGAAGATATTGACAACAATACCAAAAAAATTTCTTATTTCATGGCTGGTAAAAAAATTTTCATTATATTGTACTAGTGGTCTTCAAATTTTTTCCAACTCCGGGAAACCCCTGGGTGTATCCCTGGTTTTGAAAATCCCTATGTTTTTTGAGGGCCCCGTTTGGAAAAAACCTTTCCAACCCAATACCAAGAAGATAAACGAAAGTAACATGTAAATGAGATATACAAAAAAAAGGATAGCGTGGCAAACCTAGAATATAGCATAGATAGCATAGATAGCATAGCGTAGCAGGCTAAAGAGATTGAAAGTGTGGAATCTTTCGGGATCAATAGCGTGAAAAAGCTTAGTGGGGAAATCTTGGGACCAAGAATAAGCAGTCAAAAATTTAGCTGCATTGCGGATAAAGAATCTTCATATATAAAGTTATAGATTATATTTTTCTAGGTAAAGGGACCAAAACGGGAAAAAAGGTAATATTAGATATAAGTAATTAGATAACGGGGATTATTTATGATAATTGGGGATAGGGGGATCTAATTGGGGGATCGACTTAAATACTTTTGATTTAATTTGGGCTCGACTCTTTAATTAATAATTGTCAAATTAGAATTTAAAAGTATTATAAGTTACTCTTAATAAAATTTTGTATTAAAATTATGTCTCATCATTTTGATAATCCCCACCTCTAGCTTACCGGGTTGGAACATGGTCATCAAAAGGAGGGCCCGGTCTCAATGGCCCCGGAATTTTTTAATTCTGGGTTAGGTAATGTAGGTGGAAAAAACAATTTACCCAAATGTCCCTTTCGGGCCCGGAAAAAATGTTGCTGAGTTTATCGAGTGCATCGATAACAATATTCAGTTACTTGAAACCCCGGAATCTGTCATGTGCTTAAAAAGTCATCTCAGGGAAGGGCTCAAGATTGGTATTCGATATTTGGTTCGTTGTTGGTCCCAAAATACAGCCACGGATTTTGCCCCGGGCTCAAAACTGAATTAAGGAAGGCTTTTCCGCGATCAAAAAAAAAAAATAAAACCCGGATTTTTATGCATCACAACGGGGAAGGGAAATCGGGGAGGCGACTGTTTTCTTTTATAGATTACAAAAAATAAGAGAGGGTTTAGCATTAGGAATGCCCCAAAACGGACTTAGTGGATCATTTTTTAGTTCGACTCGAACCACAGGTCAGGACTACGTGGAAGCCCGAAATCCAAAAAAATACGATACAATTTTTTAGAAGTCCTCAAATTCGAAAGAGAGATATTCTTGCAAAAATTTCAAAAAGGGGTTTTCAGGGCCATAATGTAGAAAGACGAGGTCAAAAAAGCGCATAAAGGGTTCCTTTTAAATTTTTAAGCTAATTTGGGAGAAACTGGAGGGAAATTTGGAAATAAGGGAGACCAAATAACAGAAATAGGTTTTTCGAGAATAGCCGTCAAAAAAAATAGAGGGTTGAGAGGAATAGGTTTAATAATAATGAATCAAAGGGTTCAGCAACAGGGGTTACCCCATTTCCCAAATGAGCGAAAAAGATAATTTTAATAGGGGACCGTAAAATAAGGGGTTTAGGATAATTTCAATCAGGTGATAAAGGGCCCAAAGGGGACGATTAAATATTGTAAAAGGGTTTAAAGATCAACCTCAAGAGGGTGTTGACAAAGAGACAATTAGACTTTTTCCAATATTTTATAGCACCCCGTGGGGAAATTCCACACGTACCTATATTATTAAATAAAAACACATTTTTGAAAGCGCTATGGGACACCGGAGCAGATAAATCTTTTTTATCGGGAAAAAGTATATAGAAAATATTTTTTCTATAAAAAAAAAAAAAATCAAGGGGCCCCGGTAATAACAGCACAAAGGGGGCGAAATGCCAAAACAAGGGGGGTTGTAGAATTGAAAATTAAGATCAGACAATTCGAAAAAAATTGGTCATTTCATGTGTTGAAAAAATTTAGAAAACCCATGTATTCTGGGGTAGATTTCATAAAAATGGGCAAGAATAGTATTAGATTTTAATCAAAAAAACGTTGAAAATTCCAGATTCTCAAAAAAATAAGGGGGGTTGAACCAATTAAAAAGGGAAAAAATTGAGATAGATTTATCTAAAAAAAAAATTGGGGGAAATAGAAAAAAAAACTACAAAAATTGTTTGTGGGTTTTTAAAAGGGGTTTTTTTTCAGATAAACCAGGTCTTACTCATGTCTTATACCATGAAATTGGAACACGGGGGGATAACCCACCAGTAGCTTCAAGGCCTTATAAGTATATTTTAATTTAAACAAGCAATAATAGATTTTCACATACAAAAAAAGTTACAAGAGGGAAAAGATTGTTCCAATTCAGTCCCCATACGCGTCACCTGTTGTATTGTGCAAGAAAAATAATGGGTTACCACCGGATAATCCGGAAGCATATAGATTTGCGTAGACTATAGAAAATTAAATTCGATCACAAAGTATCCGCGATACCCTTTACCGTTAATAGATGATTTATTAACGAACATACCATATACAACAATAATGTCATCTCTTGATCTAAGAAGGGGGTATTTTCAAATGGCAGTAAACCCCAGCGATATAGTTAAGACCGCATTTGTAGTAAAAGTGGTACATATGCTTTCAAGCGGATGCCATTGGGTTTTTATCAGGAGCAGCTCCCAATTTTTTAAAAAAGCAATTGACATAATCCTAAAACCGGTGATAGGGAAGTTTGTGAGTGTTTACATGGATGACGTTATTATCGCGTCTCCATCATTCACTCACCATGTTGAACATTTAAAAGGGAAGTTTTTCGTTTTTAAAAGGATGCGGATTGACATTAAATAAGGAAAAATGTAAATTCGGTGCGATGAATTGAATATTTGGGATTAATTATTAGTAAAGAAGATTAAAACGGATGAGACAAAGGTTAGAGCTATACAAGAGATAAACCACCCCGTAACTCAAAAAGGTATCTAAGTTTTTAGGTATGTCCCAGTGGTACGCAGAAATTTATTAAAATTATGCGGATATTTGTGAGCCACTTTATAATCTTAAACGAAAATTTAAAAATTTTTTCTGGCCCAATGAAGCACAAAAGGCATTCGAAGAGGTCAAGGAGGCGGTAACAAAAGCGCCAGTTTTAAAATTACCAAACTTTCAGGAACCATTCGAGTTATTTACAGATGCCAGTTCGATTGGTTTTAGGAGCAGTACTAAACCAACAAAACAGACCAGTCGTATTTGCGTCACGTACACTGAACAACGCAGAGAGGAATTACACAGTAACCAAAAGAGAATGTCTAGCAGTAGTATGGGCATTGAACAAATTTAGAACATATTTGGGATATTACCAATTAAGGTAATAACAGATCACGCCGCATTAACACGCCTAACACATGGCAAAAATTTATCAGTAAGGATGATTAGATGGGCACTAAAGTTAGCAGAATTCAATATAGAATGGGAACATAGACCGGGAACTCAAAATGCAGTGGCTGACATTCTCTCAAGGAATCAATTAATAGTATAATTGGTGATAAAATTAGTGTGCCATAATCAAAGTTTTGGGGTACTTACTTGGGAACAATTAATAGAGGAACAGAAAAATGACCCCGAATTAGGTCATATATATAGATATTTAGAAAACCCGGAAGATAACTCGGTTAATGCAACGATATGTGAGAATTGGTCCCACGATTTCCGTTTAATTTAAGGATTGTTATTTATGCGAAAACACGCAACGTCATTAGGTGAAATGCGTGTATACATTCCAAAATCTTTAAGAATGAAATAATGAGAGAATTTCATGACAAGCCAATAAGTGGACACGTCGGCAGATTTAAAACGTATCATAAAATTCGGGACGTTTGTTATTTCCCGTACATGAGAAAATTTATTGATCAATATGTCTCTACATGCCATATGTGCCAAAGTTAATAACTATAAAAACGCGTTACCAGCTGGTCGGTTAAATCCCAAATTTTATCGAATTATCCGAATGAGATAGTGACGTTAGATTTATTAGGCCCGTATCCTATATCGAGAATAAGACGTAACCGCTATATTTTAGTAATAACCGTCATTTCAGCAAATGGGCTGAAATTATACCTCTTAAAAGGCCTCATCTCTATATAATAGCGGATATTTTTTTTGATAACTTTTATATCGCGTTATGGAGCTCCCAAAAAAATTAATAAGTGATAATGGTCCCCAATTTATATCCGAGATTTTTGAGCACTTAAGTGAAAGATTAGGCATAAGGCATGTGAAGACTGTTGCATATCGACCACAAGCAAATCGGACTGAAAGAGTTAATCGAGATATAGTGCAAATGATTGCAAATTATGTTAATGATCAACACGATACTTGGGATCAATTCTTACGTGAGTTTGCTTACGCTATTCGTACGGCGGTGAATGAAACAACGGGAAAAACACCGGCTGAGTTATTTTTTAGGTCGAAAATTGATTACACCATTTCAAAAACTAGTTATGATAGCGGAAAGCTCTAAATTCAAAATTCAAGATATACAAAAAAGCTTTAAAGAAGCTAGACTAAGTACGAAAATTAAACAAGAAAGGTGGGAAAAATATTATAATAGACGTAGAAAGGACATAAAAATAAAGGTAAATGATTGGGTTTTATTAGAAACACACCCTGTAAGTTCAGCTGCTAACAAAGTATGTGCTAAATTTAACAAAATTTGAGGGACCTTATAGAGTCCTAGAAGTTAGGAACCTTAATAATATTGTAATATGGAAATCAGGAAAAAGATTAACAGTTAACGTAGATCAAATAAGAATATATCGTCATAGGAAATGTGACGAGGTCGAAGTAGGAACAGGTATCCCAAATAGTATAAGATCAAGTCAGGAACTCGTACTTCGGAAAAAGTACACCAAGGATTAAATGAGTCACAATATGGGAAAGAAAAATATGCGGTGAAACGTAGGTTAGAGGAAAAAGGATTGGTAACCAATCAAATCCATATAAAAATACAGAGAGGACCCATAAAACAAATCACTGGTCAGATCACTACCTAGTTCAGTAGGGGAAAGAAAATAAAAATAAAAGGTTTAAATATCACCAAGGTATAAAAAGATCAGGGGGTATCGGGACAAGTGGACCACAAAAAGGAAAATGCAAGAAAGGGTTAATTGTAATAATAAAAAACAAAT
>BMAV01006536.1:0-94103 GCA_019973955.1 Trichonephila inaurata madagascariensis | reverse complement strand
CAGTAAAAAAGATTGGCTCGCACCCAGAATATTTTTTTAGAATTTTTAAGTGTATAAATTTTTTAAGTAACTGAATGTGGAGAGTGGGATAAATTAAACAGAAATTATTAATGTTGGCCTAGTTATTGGAGTAAAATTTATTGTCACGAGTTTAAATTTAAATTGAATATTAAAATTTAATTCTAAGATGAGTAATGAAAATTAAAGTCAAGATAAATATTGGAAATTATGTTAAAATTTAAGATTAAAATTGCAATGAAAATTAAAGTCAAGATAAATATTGAAATTTATAAAAGTTAAAATGAGGATTTAAGATTAAAATTTAAATAAAACTGAAAGCGAAGAAATTTAGAAATAGAATTTAGACACGTAATTTTTTAAAGGGCATTAAAAATTTTAAAAATAGTTTTTCTTTTGGGGGTTTAATCTATCGCGTCTTTCTGCTAACATAACTCCTATGTTTTTTGACGGCCACGATTAATGGCAAAACTTTTCCAACCCAATACCAAGAAGAAAAAAAGAAAATATGTAAATTAGATATACTATAAAAGGATAGAAGCTTTGATGATAGGATAGGCGTGGCAACCCTAGATATAGCGCGGCAGGCTCAGAGATAGTATTGTGTAAGCATTCTGATCGATAGCGTGACAAAGAGTGTGAATCTTACAGATCAAGGTTAGCAGTCCGATGTTTTGGGAAAGAATAGAAGCCTAAGATAAAGAAGTTGGAATCATCGTTTATAAAGTTTATAGATACCATTTTCTAGGTAAAGGAAGGAGAACTGAAAAAAGGTAATATTAGATATAAGAAATTAGATGTGGATTATTAATGATAATTGAAAAAAAAAGGATCTAATTGGTGATCGACTTGAATACGTGATTTAATTTGGGCTCGACTCTCATTTTTAATTAAAATTGTCAAATTAAATTTAAGAAATATAAGTTATTCCAATAAAAGTTGTATTAAAATTATTATGTTTTACTTTTATAATCCCCCACCTCTGCTTTCGGGGAAACCCGGACCATGGTCATCACAGGATGGTTGTCGCGGGTGTTTCGATAATTGGCAGGGTGGGGTTCACATCAATTGAAGACGTCACAACAGTGACTATTCTTGATATTAAATATTCTTTAACAATTTCCTGAAAATGAGATGAATATGCCCTTTCGCATTCGACTTTTTTTTCCAAAGAGTTTAACCCGCTACTTCCCCCCTAAAGAAGTATATTTTTCTTCGTCATCTTTTCAGGTAGATAATCCTATCGATTGAAGTATTGAGGATACAACGGACTCACTTTTTAAAGTGTGATAAAACACGAAAAAAATTCTTTGTTATAGGAATGTAAGGGGATAAGTTACGAATTAAGCCATAAAAATAAATCACAAAAAGTAGACTTTTTATAGAAAAATTATTTAAACTCATTACTGCCCAGTGTTTTAATAACAATATCTACTGTTAATTACTCAAAGATACGTCCACCAACCTTGGCAGTGTGAATGGAACGATTGGTAGTTTTCGGTATCGAACTGGCACGCGATTTTTCGATCTATTTCGCGGCGTTTGAGTTCTCATTCGAATAAACACTCTGTACGAGGGACTGGTGCATGGGGAAAACTTTTGAGCCATGGGTCACACGTTGACGAGATGTGAAAGTTAAAATAGCGGGCCCAAACCAAAATGATACTCGTCACCTGATCTTGGGGGAGTTACGACTCTTTTCCAATAAACAACAAAGGGTGGCTGCGGGCGGAATACTTTATTGATCAATTCATACTTACAAGCCGTGATGGAAATTTGAAGGAGTGTCAAAAGTGTGGAATGTTTTGAGACGATTTATCCTTTTTTGGGGTTTTTCCACCAATTTTTTGTTTTGCTGCGCAAACGGGGGAGGGAGAGGTTTCATCCAAAAAAAGACAGATAGAAAGAAATTAGAAGTTCACCTTGTAGTGATATTTATTTTCTTTCGGAGGTATGAATGCACAGTTGAAATCGGGGAAAGGACTATAATCATAAGAAATTTGAGGATGATGGAATTCTAAGAACCACTACTACTTTTCCTTTATTAATCATCTGTTTACTTTAAGGTATCCGATTACGTTCCGGAACCGTGATTTTAAAAAGGCGCATAAATGGATCATTTTCACGATATTTAGTGTCACTTACATTACCTTATAATACATACTTAAATTTGACTTTGGGAACACACATTTTGGCAAAAAAATTATTTAAATACAATATTTCAGCAAAACCAACTTAAATAACCTTTTTTCAAAATGTTATCTTTGTGAAAAAATGCTTCTATTGTATTAATATTTTGCCTGTATATAGCTCAGACCTCTGTACAGAGTACTAGTTTTGAAAAATTCATTATTTTTAGAATTACAACCATTTGGAAATAATTATCGGCGCATTTTCTTAAAACCTCCCTTCTGTTTTTTCTGCGTAGGCGGATAAACCAGCACTTCCAGAAGTTAGGCGTTCAAAATTCTAGTTGAGGCCTCTGTACAGAGGTCCCAGGCTATACAGGCAAAATATTAATACAATAGAAGCATTTTTACAAAACGAAACATTGGAAAAAGATTCCTTAAATATTATTTAAATAAGAGGCCACGTCGCTGTCCTTAAAACAATTTTTGCAGCATTCTAATCCTAAGACACCGTAAATCCCATTTATGTGCTTTTAAAATCGTAGTTCAGTCTACAATATCGTGCAGTATTGTAGACTATAGACAAGTCAGTTGTTGGATGATGTCCAAAACATAAAAAGATTCGTAGCAACCTATCACAATTCAATTCTAAGTATATTTATAAACAATGTAACACATATATTTCAAGAAAAAAATATTTACAAAGTCTTCAATTCGCTCTAAATTGTTGAACTAACAACAGCTATTTAAAATAATGTCCTTGACCCCAACCACTCAGTTGATGTCAAGATAAAAATCGAGTGTGTCGATTTAAAAAAAAAATTTTCGTGCTTGGTTGGGATTTGAAGCACTTTTTCTGAGTCAAGCTCCAACGTAAATTAGATTTGATTTACCGTAAGCCTGAAAAATTTAATGAGAGTAATTAAATCTTCCGCTGTTGCTTCGTTTGTTTCATCGTTAATTGGCTTCGCTGAATGAGATGAGACCATGAAGATGAACTGATTAAACTACGGTGGCCTCATTTTGAGTGAGCTAAGCATTCATTTAATTACAGTTGGTTTCAGTAGAGCAGTATCAGTTACATCATAAGAAGGTGATTGTGAGGGGTTGTTGATTATATTTTCAAAAAATAGGTATTAGTCAGGATAAAGGAAAAATTATTTATTAAATTCACCTATTAATATAAAATATAAATACTGCGTATTGAATAGAGAGTGTATTTTAAACTGAATTCTAAAGAGAAAAAAATATTTTTCTCACACTTGTGTTTCTTAACACATGTGACAACATTCATGATAAAACATCCAAAAAGGATTATTATGGATGTTTTTCCGTTTGACCTTTCGTACATTTTAAAGAAACTTTCTTGTTTTGTACTTGGTATGGAATAATTTAGGAGAAAAATTTTCTCTTTGTTGATTATATTATTTCATCAAATGACCCCTTCAAGTAATACTGTAAATAAATTCATATTTTACTCTGGTAATTTTGTGACGGATTTATTCGCTATTCTTCCCACAAATCCTCTTGGAAAATATTTAGGCTACCAATTCGCATTATTCACAACCAACCCTTTGGAAGAAGAAAATCGTGATATGCAAATTAAGTTACTATATATAGTCGAGGTTTTCTAGCTAGAATAGAGAGTTGGAGAGGAGATAAACCCGAAATCAGGTGAGAATGTTACTGACAGGTATCATTATTTAATTATTGTGAATAAATACGTATTAGGAGAAAGATTTAAAGGGCGTTGATGCTGTAAGTTAAATTATTAATATTATATTAAATTTGATAATAGATTAGATCCTATTTAAAGTAAGGATCGAGTTTGATAGTCTCCTAATATTTAGTGTATTTCGTCGTTGTCCCACTTTCGCGGCTAGCACCGAGACATTGTTGTTATATTGAAGTATCAATAAATAGATTGATTGGATCATGGCGAGTGCTTCTTCCTACACTCTGCATACATTAATTATAGCCCAATCGCCACATATATTTGATTAATTAGGTCTACCAGAATGTGCTGGCCATTTTTAGGATAAAATAAAACAATAAATTTTTCTTATCTAGAACAAACTAAATTAAATAATATATTGCCATCATTATTTTGAAGCTTCTTGCCCTCATAATGACGGTTGTATATCCCAATTTAAAAAAAAAAAGAATGCCTCATCCTACAAGCAAAAAAAATTGAGAGCCAGTGCTCATTATGTAATACCTTCTTAATTTTTGAATTTTTGCCCTGCAAAAACTTCTATAGAAATAAAAAGAAGTGGAAATTGAAAAGTGCTAGGAGTAATGAAATTTCCTGGAGTGTTGTTTTTAAATTATTCAGTTGCTGACAATATCTTTTCGAATTTATCTTTTTGTTCAGTTTAAACATCTCAAAATGTATTGGTTCTTGAATATTTAAATTGAATCTAGTAGACAATGCAAGATATATTTGGGGAAATTGCAGGGTGCCATTAATTAGCTTTGTTAAATTAATTTATCGGCAACCTTACAGCATTTTTAAATATTAGCAGAAAATTTCTTCACTTCTACGAAATTTAGGGTGGTAGTTTTAACTTGTGTACTTAATGATTTTTGTAGATACTTACCTCGTCTTTTTGTGTGTGAAAGATAAACTAAATACAAGCAATACAACTTTCGAAAAGATTTGGGCTTCGTTGGGTGACACCTGAACTGCTTTGCTCTACACTCCATGCATTCCACGTCAAAACTAGAGCTTTTAGCGGAAGAATGCAACGTAAGCTAACGGCCGCGGTAGCCGAGAGGTATAAAGTGTCGGATCGTGGCTTGCCTTGTCACGAGTTCGATCCCTGTACCGCTAAAGACCCGCCGTGTAGGGCAGCGATGCACATTCTGTCGAGAGCTGCAAACGTCCTCCCGTTGGTGTGGTGTGGTAGTTAGGAGAGGGGTGTCATCTCAGGTGTCGTCCACGTCAGCGGCCATGATTCAAAATTACGTGGTACGTCGCCAAAAGCCCTTGTGTAGCTGAACGGTGCGACGTTAATAATCGATCAATCAAGCAAGTAACATAAGCTAATCAGGTTAGTTTATAGTTATGGGTTAAAAGTAATTATGTGGCCCCATTGACTGTGTATACATTTGAATTTAAGAATATTTTTAAGTGTTTTGATTTTTATCTGACAGAGAAAAAACAGTGAAATGTAGTTCTCAAAAAACGAAATTACTCTTTGGATACTGATAAGAAATTGACATTCTTGTTACACAACTTGGATATATAAAATTCCTTACCTCTCATAGAAAAATAACTCGAATGCTACTTTTATTCTCCTAACTCTCTATTCTGAATTGATTCGATTTTATATTAGACTACAACACTTTATATCGAAATAAAACGAAATACGTAGAAAGAAAAAGAGCAACTTATTTAAATTCTTTTAGTTACTCGCAAGAAACAAGCAGCTCCTTTAACAAAAGAACATTCCAGAATTTCTTACTCGGTCATTTAATATGCAAATGAAACTTCTCCAACAGAAGAACGAGATAAGAAAAGAAAAGTCTCGCATTATACTTCTACATGTTTTAATGACTTTACGTTAAAAAAAACTTTACGGAATTACTTGCCCCTTTAGCGGGACGTGTTTCGGTGAACAATTGTTTTAAAGCGACTGTGCATAAAAGGAGGATAAATATTGGGTGCCGTTTTGTGTGTGAAGAATGCATAAATATATTATATTACAAGAACTAGGCAAGTTAATTGTAAGTTATTTGTAATAGTCTGTGTTTACTTATTACTTATTTTCAGAGAGTAATTATATTTAACGTTTACACTTTGCTTGAAAATATAAAGAAAATTATTTACTTATAACTTAATATCAAAACACTCTTTTGTTTTCCAAGCTCATGGAAACTGAAATCTTAATTTAATTTTGATAATGCAATGTGTCGAAAGATATGTTTCAGTGTAATGGAAATGTATTTAATTTATTTTGTACTTCTGAGTTTTCATACATTTAAATGTGCCAAAGAAGAGTTTAAGGTAGCAACAGCAATTAAATAACTTAAAAAGAAAACAATATGATTATAATAATTACAACTCCTTAGAACTATATACAAAAAAATCGCCTTCGAAGCTTAAAGAGTTTAACAAATTCAGCCGTATCAATATTTGGATGAACTTCTTTAAAGAACGCCTTTAAGAACTAAAATAGAAAACGCGCATTTCAAGCCATCTCTGAATATATTTTCATAGAAGAATGAAGAAAGAATAGGTTAACTACGAAGAAATAGAATCGATAAAAATATGATAAAATAGTAAGTAGAAAATTAACAAATCAAGGCAAAATACTTGAGAATATTTAAAAAAATTTTTTCCTGTTATTATACATAGAAAAGAAAAGTTTAATTTAAAATGGGGGCTAAGTAAACACAGCAAATTCTTACATTTTAGTAAAACTGTTTTGAAATTTCTACAATAAATGTCTTCAAAAATACAAAAACTAGTTAAATCAGGGTTTAATTATAACACAGTATTCGAAACTAAATCTTCTGGAAAAGTTTCGTGGATAAGACATTTCAGGAAATAAATTCAGGAAATACATTGACGCTTTTAAGGACTGGACTCGGACCGGAAGGCCTGGGTTCGATACCCGTACCGCCAAATACCCTCTTACCGCACGGAGTACGTGCTCGTTAAATAGAGGTCCGAAAGGTCTTGTGGGCTGGATCACGAGGTGCAGGGAACTGGAAAAAATTTCCTTCCACTTCAGTTTCCATGCCTAAATTGTGGAGGGCAAGGGTGGTGGATAAATCTATCGTAATGTTCTATTCCTTCCGGGAATTTCACTGAGCTTAATCATTATTGTCACCTGTATAGTGCTCAATTTAAGGTAACGACAGGCGTACATCTAGCTCATTGCCACGATTTCGTGGGCCTCGATCTGAAACTATGTCAGACAGGTGGCATAATGAGCAACAACAACAAACAGAGACGTTGAGTGACAGCAAGAAATACGGTTCTCACCTTTGCTGAAGCTTTAAGCCAAGTTTTAAAAGATCCTTAAGATGGTTACAAAGACAATAACATGGAAGATTTTTATATCAATTTCTCACGGGATGTAATCTTATAAGCTATTTACTATAGTATGAGATTGATGAACATGTAATAGAAGGTGGGTTCGAAATAATTTAATTTGTCAATGGAATTATATCATGAAAGAGCTTATAGGCGATGTCGTGTAAGTTTTTTGAGCTATCAACTAGAAAGCGACGAATAACATTTCTATTAATGCTCCTTCATTGATTTATAAGTAAGATGTTGATAACATCACATATGCTGCAAGTGAAAGTTTAAAATTTTTATATTACATTAATTTGTGATTTTAAAATATAAATAGCATAGAGTACTAGAGAGTAGGAGGGGTTCTACAATTCAAGCGCTTGATCTCTATGCCTTCATCAGCACATTCCCAGCATAGATTAACTTTATTTTTGGTCATAACAAGATTCCATACTGGATGTGTTATATATAAATTTCTGTTGCATCAATACGTTTTAAGGCTTATTTTTGCATGTAAAAAAGTCATTAGCTTTTAAAAATGCCGAGTTTTTACTTTTTTTCTTAATATATATTTCTACTTGTTAGATCACGTGCTTCTCAACGAAGGCATTGTGAGCTTTTGATTTTATTCTCTCTATAGATGTTTATCTTAGAAGCACTACATTTCTCTTACCTTTACTGATATTTTCGGTTATTGTTAACAACGACATAATAAAAATATTAGTGCCTTGGTGACCCTTTGAGGAGAAGGGAATTGTTGATATTCGGATGATTTTTTTGAAGATACAATAGCTTAAAACCTGTTCAGTACTATCAGTGTACAGTTACGAGTTAATCCTGATAGGGAATATATATATATATATATATATTACGCTTGATAAATAAGTTGGATAGGTTATGAGGAAATTAATAAAAGATTACACGAGGACCCAGTTCACGCTTTGTGATATTTTATTTTCAGAGGGAAAGCCGGAGATTTATTTTCTGACTAGTCTGTTATGAAAAGAAAAGAGCAGCAACATGTCAGGATGCTACAACCCAAATGGTGCTACAACCACGTTTCTCCAAATATATACAGTTCAGTTACAGTTAAAACTATGGTTATAAATACTGCAGAAATATAAACTAATAAAGGAAGTTTAGAAATTATCGAAATGATTATTTACATTTGCGTATTGTAATTGCACATTTACCACTATCCAATTTATAATTATAACTAATTTAAAACATTTTCTCAGCCCTCTTTAACAGTTAGCAAGACGATTTTGATGGGGATTTCTTTTGTATATAGAAAACAAGCTGGTTTATACAAATAATCTAACATATATTTTAATATTTATATATTCGATGCTGGCGAGGCACCGCGCATTGTCTTACTGTCACAATTATTTTATGTTTGCGAGAATCTCTCAAACGTTGAGGCATCCGGGCTATTTTGGAACTTTTTACAGATTTTCTTGCAGTGAAACCTGAACAAGTAACGTATTAAAAGTTTAATTATTTTCTGAAAATTTCCCCCAAAACTTAGTTTCTTAATTCTGTTGCTCTTTGTAAATTAATATTCACTTACATCTCTGCCAACTGGATTTTTGCGGCATATTGTACGCATTATACAATCTCGCTCATCTACTAGTAGTTATAAATTGTAAATACCCTTCTTTATTATTAGTGGGGATGTCTTTTTAAGTTTTGTAGACCTTTTTGTTTTACATATTTTTTTCTAAATAGGCCTAAATTAGGAGAAAAGCATGAAGAGGAAGAGTTTTCCACATGACCAGAAACTCAGAAGTATCCATGTAAATATTTAACTTATTTATAGAAACATTGCCTAAGTAACTTAAATACTACTTGAGAAATCTCAAAAGGTTTTGACTTCGAAAAATCTAAATTCTGTGGTACATAATACATTTCCACTGAGGTCCTAATTCCATCGATGATGCCGGGGAATAATACTGCTGCACTTTCTAAAATGGGTTTCAGTACTCCATTTAGCATAGGATGTGTATTTGATGGAACTGGAGGCCTTAAGAAGAAGGATTATGAATAATGACATGAAAGTTCTTCCCGTTCCATCCCCACGGGAAGGATTGTTCTTCTCGGCATGGCGGAAGAAAAGTGAGCCTACTGCTCATGTTTCCTCCTCATCAACTCATGGGGGTTCTCTGCCTTAGTCTTTGTGTAGATGTAGAAAGACGACGATTCCTAACCAGAGTAAAATCTTTTCATCTGAAGATACCCAAAGACAATGAGAGAAACGATTTTCAACAATAAAAAACTTTTGAAATCCAAGGGAAAAAATCCTAACAAAAAGTGAGTTATCGTTTTGAACGTTTTGAAAAACGTTAACGTTTGAACGTTTTGAAAAAAAGTTATTCTAAGTTAATTTTTGCCAAAATATTGTATTTAAATAATTTTTTTTGTCAAAATGTCCTTATAAAACAATTTTATACATGTATTCTAATCTAAGTGACATTAAATATCATGAAAATTATCCATTTATGCGCTTTTTTAAAAGTCGGTACCGAACGTAGTTGGATACCTTAAAGTAAAATTCTTGAGAGCCACACACTTATAAAGAAGCTCATATACACACCTTCTCGAAAATTCAGAATGAATGTAAACAGCATTCAATTTCGTTTGGATTGGATGAAATGAGAACAATTTTAGAGTTAATGCACTTTAATGGAGCAACCTTCACCATTTCGGTCGGCACATAAAAAGGCGCTGAGGATATGTTTCCTAAATTCCTGTTTGGGTTTGTCATACTCACCAGCCGCTTTTAGTCAGGCCTGCCTCCTCACTTAGAGCACACTGTGGGGACCAATTCCTTAAAGAGGGGGACCCAGAAGGACTTTCGGGTCCACTGAGCTTCCTTCGTGTGGAAATGCAGCGTCGTGCATCCACCCAGGGTCGGTTTTCCGTCCTCCCCCTCCATTCCATCGATGAACTATGTCTCCGCTTTTTGGTGTTTGAGGTTAGATGAGTTTTTGTGGGTGTATGCGTGTCGGTGGTGGTGGGATCCTCGGATAATGTTTCCGAACATTTATCATTATTCTTTTTTTTGTCTCTGTTCTTCCACTTTCCATTGTTTTCTTTCTTTGCTCCCGATATCTCTGATTTGATTCGAGAGAAATGAAGGACTCGAAGAAAATTCCCTGCGGAACAAATGATAGAAAGATTTTCTTTTTACAAAAACAAAAATAAAAAGTAAATCAAATAATGTACGTTGAATCAATAGGAGTAAACAATAGAAATGAAAAATAGTGACATTTAAAGTCATAAGGGCTGTTTTTTTCTCCCGAGTATGCCAAAAAGACCGCCAAACTAAGAAAAAATTATTTGAGGAGCAAGGAATCTTTACAATTATTAGAAACAATTATATTGTTTAGTAACATTTTAGAAGTTTTTTTATTCCTATTAATGTATCTAAGCTATTGAAACTATTGACATCAGTATTGATAAAATAAATGATTGATCTTTAGTATGAATTTTTTATTTCTATACATCAAAAATATCGAGAGAAATTTTATTCATGTATAAGATCTTAACGTGATTCTCACCGGAATTCTGTAGATATACGCTTTTGATAATCACACGTTCCAATGGGTTTAGACAAGAACCTGTTTCTGAAGAGAAAAAGTAAATCTCTATGTTTTGTACTATTTATGTAATTCAATTATAAATGACCTGTATTACAGTGTATTAAATATTAATCTTTTGAAACAGAAAATAACTCCAAATTAATTTTGTACTCATTTCTCTTTTTATTTAGATTTTATAACAAACTATACATATTCATATATTTTAAGCTGATATTGTCAATACAAATCCTTACGCTTAACTTCAAAAAATAAGTAAGTCTACTTTAATTTTTTCCATGGGTCGAGAGCGATTTAATAAATTTCAGGTAAGGAAAAAACCAGAATTAAATTTATTGCAATCAACTGAGTAGAAAAAGTACTTTTTTTTAAATATAAATTGTGAAATCACCTCTCGTGTTTTACATAATGCACGTGAGCCAAATTCCGTTGCCACACAGCTGCATACATACATTAAATAAAGCATTACTTACATAAATTAAACATGATTTAATCAAAAGTGCTATTTTCTAGTTAGTCGCGAGGCGAAGATTCGCAACAGATACTATTCAGAGCTACCTGCAGCTTGATCAACCAAAGAAATGACACCAACTTGGTATAGAGACTAATATAATGAAATGAAAAATTAAATTCCGTGGTAAAAAAATAACTCCAAAATTCGTCGATAGAGGTCTTTATGGCACTGTTGTGTGTGTGTGTGTATACTAGGCGAGAATCAATAAAACAGAGTTTCTCAAACTGTAGGGGGCGCGCCCTTTTGAGGCGTGACAATAAAAGGGGGCGAGAGCACATTGAAAAGTCGAAAACAGAAGATCATTTGAAAAAATTAATTTACTGAAAGTAAACAAACAAAATACATAATAAAAATAAAGCCATATACTGATATATTACACACTTATAAATGTATCGGTGCTACCACGTGCATAATTAATTTAACAATACTAAGTTAAGAAAGTTTAAAATTACCAGTGACCCTATGGGATTGTCATGTATAAAATTATATACAAAAAGTATATATAAAACACTTATCGCTAATAATTTGTACGGTTTTATAATGTCGTACTTTTGCTGCCAGTAAAGGTTCGCTAGCGTTCAATGCCAACCACCACACGTTTTCCGAGCGTATAAAATATATTGGAAGTAAAAGTAAGCTTATATCAACAATAATATTTATTGTGCGCGCACAATTGAAGCAAATAATTAAATTCAATAACAAGCGTGTCATATGAATCACCATAATATTATTCAAATGGATAAGTTATCAAATAAATTCTATATGTACAGTGTTTTATACATATTCAAAGAAACACGGTATTCGTATTAGGCTGATAAAGCGCCTAAATAATGTGTTTATATATTTTGGACTCACTTTATATTATTTAATTTTCAAATGGCCTGATAGAATTCGAATGCATGGATGTGGTGCTATAATATTTATCAAAATATTAACATGGAAAACACTTATATAGTTGAGTTTAGGAACTTGCCCGATGAATTAGGTCAAATTATGTGGCAGAATCAGTTTTCAAATGTTAAAAGGAAACATTTTCAAACATTTTGTATGTAATTTGGTGAAAATATAAGTCTATTGCGGATGGCGTTCAAGATATATAGCCGTCATATACTTCAAATAAGAAGATGTCTATCATTTGAACTTTTGAAAATTTCCATAATCCAAATTCGAAAAAGATTGTAGACTCATTGGAACAGTGAAAGTCTAAGTTCCTTAAAAAAAATAATGAAAGAGTTGCAGCGCGTTTGACGGCAAGTTGTACGGGAAATTTAAATGACAATTACAGCAGATAACTAGACGGGGAAAAAAGCAAAACTGGAAAAAAATTCCCCAAAATTACCATCGAAATAAAGCATAGAAAATGGCAGATATGTTTAGAGTAAAGGTTTCTTTATTCATAATAGGTGATCAAGCTTGGAGAAATTTAAACTTGAACGTAACCTTCAAATGTGGTAGGAGGGCTTTAACAGAACATTATTCCTAAAATTAATTGAAATAAAATAAAGAAGTTTTCTTTCGCGCAGAATATAATCGTAAAATAAAAGAACTTCTTAAACAAAGTAACAAAATAAATATCGATTCATGCGTCGTGTGTTACTGCTAATAATGATATTCTCTTATTTTAAAAAGGAAGTGTCTTGTTTATTCTTTTTTAGAAATTAGCATTTATAAATACTCTAAAATACTCGAACTTTTGTGGAATCAGTTTCTTTTATGCAAACTATTCAAAAGCTATAGAAAACAATCCGAATAGTTTTAGGCTATTTTTATGTTACTGAAATTTAATATTGTTTATGCAAACTTAATGCTAATTAAAAGGAGAAGAAGCCATTCTCGTGCTGCTTTGAGTGTGATCCTAATGAGCAGGCGTGCATTCTACAAAAAGAAAAAAGTAAAAAAAATAAAATTTATATATCTCTTTTGCTTTCCAAAGAATACGTGGAACAATTTGATTCTTGCTTGTAAACGTAAAGCTTAATGATACGTCTTTGGTTAATTTCAAAACTTGCATTCGAAGGTGACAGCGATGTAAGTATTGAAGGAGGCTGTTACACTAATATGGTTCTGTAACGGAAGAAAGGAAATTAACTTTTAAAATGCCCATTAATGATCATTTTTTTCGATAAAATCTAAAAGTCATTCAGATTTTAATAAAATATCCTACAATAGTGTAAAAGGCCTTCCAAGCTCGTTGAAATTTTAAAAAATATTTGAAGCCAGAAATGTGTCATTAAGGAGGAATGCAATAAAGATGGGGTTAGTAGTTTAAGCCTAGTGTTATAGCGAGACTAAATATCCTGTATTTGCTAACATATCAATCAAGTTATTTAATATTCATGAAAGTAAACAAAAAGAACTAAAAGGCTGAATCAATAAAATTCAACACAGTCAACTTAGAACGCTTCAGCCGACTGATTCACACCAATGTATGGGGAATAATGGGCGACAAAACTTTTAATTTTTGATAGCAAAAGGGCAAACCGGAAATTACGAAGTTAGTCATTCATTTCAGCTGCATCACTTTCTTAATTTATTTCCTCATTGTGTGAATGTTTGGGGTTTCATTTGCTGAGCGCGTTCGTGTAATCATTTTCTATATTGTTAGGATATCAGGACTCAAATTTAAAAGCGTTTAGCGACACAGCCATACTCTTTTTGGGAGGAATGGGCTCACAAGAGGATTTTCAGGGCTACCGACAGTCCCCTCGGAAGAGCCTTCCACCCACTACAAACAAAAGGAAGAGCAAGCGTTTAACAATAAAAAACAACCCACTTGGTAGTAAAAAATAGTGACAATAATGGCGTGTATAAAATATATATATAAAAGAATCCGAAATAAAAATAGGAATTCGAGTTTTTCTTCACGAACTCCTATAATGGGTACATAGAAATTCACAGTGTGCATAAACACAAACAAAATAATAATAAGAATAATAATAAACTTCTAGTTTGATGTCCATAAGCCTGAAGACAAATAAAACAAAATGCAAGTTATAATTGTATGTGAAGTTATCGGGGTTTATGGAATATACAAAAAAGAAACATCAGTAAGAACAAAAATATTTACAGCTACTGTATTGTATTTAATGGCGAATGCAAATGACAAATAAAGGTATAATAATGCATGGAGGAAAATAACCTACAAATGATAGAAAGTGGTTATCTCATCAAAAGTTAAGCAATCCAAATATTCTGAGCTATTTTTAACACATGTCCTGAGCATTTCATTCTGGAATGGATTTATCACTGATGAGGAGAGAATGTTCATTAACGTCACACTATAAAGCAACACGAGAGCCTTGGCAGACCTCAGTCATTTAGAGCCACATTAGTATAAGGTAAAACTTAATCCATCCTAAGAATTAATGTTGTTTTGGTTATAATATTGATGGAAGTATAAAAATTACCGAATTAAGTCAAAACAGTGAAAAATACTACAAGTTGGCAGGAAACTCTCAAAATTTTGTTTTCTCAAAGGGCTGGCAGCATTGATGATTCATACACATACACTAACAAAACAAGTAAATAGAAAACATTGGGCAACACAAGCAACAGGATATTAGCCCAGGTTGCCATAAGAACAAAACAAAACAAGTTGAGATTCCAGGTGAATGAAAATAAACAATTGTGACGTCTGCTTTTAGGGCATTTTGCCATAATTGTGTTGTTGGACCAGAGACTGAAAAGAGTAAAAAGCGTGCTTTCGTATTTAATTTGTAGGGAAATAATGGTGATAAATGAAACCAAGAGCAGGCAAAACTAAGTAAATTCTTTGAAAAAAGAATGAAAAAGATTTAGGAAGATTGAGTCATACGCGGAAATACACTATAAAAACAATTAAAAAGATTTCGACGGGTTTGACCAGGTACCGTTTGCATCTCTGACTGCAAAATATTTAATAAAATTTGATGAAAACAGGTGTGGATAAAGTGCGATAGGTATTGAGCAGAGATCGGATTTGATTTCTATCTCGACCTACGACAGAATCTATGCAATTAAATTGCTCGCCTTTTGGTAAAATCAATCAATATTGTCATTTACCAATAGCAAAATGGACAGAGCTTAGTTTTTAGTCCCCTCCTACTACGGATACTTAATCAATTATACTGCTTAGATTTCGATGAAAGCCACCATTGGATGTTATATAAGCCGTACAGCCAATGTTACAATTGATTAGCTTCAAATTTTCGCTGTACACCTGCTGCAAATACTTAATCAATTGCTCAGATTTTTGATAGAAAGGGTCATTTTGATGCATTCCCAAATTGGCTTCAACCATTGTCAAAATAGATCAGGGGTAAAATCTTTACAACTTCACCGCCTACATTAGAGTGTATTCAAGTACGTTGCTCTGATATTTGAGTAGTAGGATTTACTAGATGTATTCGTAATTATTTTTAACTAATGTCTAATTAATATTTATCCACTGTGCATTTAGTCAATTAAGTTGCTTAGATTCTGAAGCAGTGATTGGATGTATTCTATATCTTAACCAATACTTAGAGAGATCTGCTTTGATATTTATATCCTTCTCCTACTACACAATTTTTTAGTCATTGTAGCGACAGTTTAACCTTGTACATACGGCTATATTTATTTTACACTAACTTTAGTTTAAATTTTATTTGAATCGATGCGTGTGGGCGGCGCAGGAAGGGCTGAATTCATGAATGGTGATGTGACTAAATCAGAATGGAGGAAGCGATTCATGAAGTCATTAAAAGTAAACACGTGTTTTCCAATGAATTCAAAACAAACATTAAACTAATTGTCCTTTGTAAAACTCAGATAAAATTTCCAAATTTCATATTTGGGTAAGATGTTTGTGTTGTTAGAGAAAAAGATTTTTAAATTAAAAAAATCATATTTTATGTTTATACTTTTAAATAAAAAGGCATTTTGTATACATGTGTACTTTGAAGTTTCTGCAAAGAGCAAAACTTAGCAACACCGGACGGCGTGAACTGGTGGTTGAAACACAAGATAGTTTTATCGTGTGATATGACGTCACATGAGTTTTTGAATTGATTGGCGGCTAGAATCGCATTGGCTTTCACTTTATCGTATGTGACTATGACGTCTAGGAATTTTGACCTACAACGTCAGTGTCTCGTGTAAATAATTTAAACTTAGAAATCTAAATAAAAGATTTTTAGATTCCTAAACATCAATATTATAATCTAATTTTTTGGTATCAAAAAATATATCTATCAACTTACAATACACTCTGACTGTGGGTCCGGTAACCATATTTAAAGATATTTAGAAAGACTGTGAGATGGTATGATACTTGCACTATATTTATGTGAAATCTTTTAAATTTGTTTCAATAAAATACGCTGTGTGTGGTTGATTGTATTCTTCTAATAGATGAGTAATATTCACATATAATGAATATAAACCTGAATTCATTTCTGGTATAGGAAAAACTTAAAATTAAAAATCAAGTTTTAGGTATTTCTTCATCAAATAAAAGAAATATTAATGAAGTCATTGCACTTCTCCTTAGGAACATAAATCTGTACGACGCCTGAGACGGATGTGGTCTTCGAGGGAGATGTTTCGAGAATGTCTTCAATCAAGAAGAAATCCTTGTTCTGTTTGCGAGAGAATCAAAAGCGTAAAAAGCTTACCAAGGCTTTTGTTTGCCATTGATCTAAGCAACAGTTGAGCTGTATACTTCGCTTTGTGTGCCATTTTCAAATCTGAATAGTATTATGTATTTTATATAAATTGATTAGCATTACATAACATTTATTCTAAAAGTTAATTTTGGAAATTTATTTTCATGATTTTTCTAATACTAGGACTAAAATGAAGCTTTAATTTTATTATAAATATGTATTCTCTCATCATGAGTAGTTTCGTCCCTCTTTATTTATTTCTATTTATGTAATTATTATTATTACTTTGAAGCAGTTCATGAATATTCCATATTTTGTCCATGTAATTTACATGTAGCGTATTTGCTACTGGTATAACTAACTAATACTGTCTGACCCTCTCTACCGCACCCCACTCACTCTCTCTATCTCCTGTCTCATACATTATTCCTACCCTATATTGATGATGCAATTGTGCAATACTACTACTGAAACACCACCAACTATTTCCTAAGCGATATCAAAAGAACAGTAATACCTTACTAATTATGATATGTTAAAAGGGATTTCGAAACTGAATATATATAGAAATTTACTTATCCTTCTAAATAAACGAAAAGAAATTCACAGTGCAAAACCATTCAATATATGTCTGGTCTGTAGTACGAAGATATCAAGTAAAAAAGAAATTAATATTTCTAGAATAAGGTTTTATTTGAGGCGTGTTAGACAGCTAAAAGATCATTTTTTTTTGCGACGAATTTAGGGGTTTCATTTTCAATTGTATAGATTTTACACTTTCTAAAATACCTTACTTTAATCTGCAGGGTAATTAGAAGCCACGACTATTTTTAAAATAATCATTTGAAACTGGGCCGCGCCAATTTGAATGGCCAAAATGTAAACAAAGTACTTCGTTTTACTTAAATGTTTAACGTCGATATAAACAAAATATGTATGTTTTGTGTAGAATTGAGCCATTTATTTTCTTATTTCTAGCCCGTTAGAAGTCTCACTGTATACATTAAAATAAATTTATCTCAAAATGTAAATTTTGATGTTCGATGTACCTTTTCTGAGAAACTACTGTTCACAGGTATGTAAATTTTTTATGATATATTAATTATGATGGCTATATATATTGAAATGAGCTTTTTGTAAAAAATTCAAAAATTTATTTTTTACGAATTTTGTACGTGAAAAATGGGTCACACACAAATTTCGCAATGTTTGATAAAATAAAGGTGTACTTTAATTGTATGAAAAATTTCAAGTATGTACATATAACAGATTTTGAGAAAAGTTACATCGAAACAGCCAATTTAATATTGTCAGTATATATTATATATATAGAGAGAGAGATTTCCAACTCTCCTTATGAACATGGAAGTAAGAAATTTGTCTAACGACAACGATTCCATGTCAGCGAATATTCATTTCGTATGAGAGAGGTTTCATCCAAAAAAAGACAGATAGAAAGAAATTAGAAGTTCACCTTGTAGTGATATTTTCTTTCGGAGGTATGATAGAATGCACAGTTGAAATCGGGGGAAAGGACTATAATCATAAGAAATTTGAGGATGGAATTCTAGAGAACCACTACTTTTTTCCTTTATTAATCATCTGTTTACTTTAAGGTATCCGATTACGTTCGGAACCGTGATTTTAAAAAGGCGCATAAATGGATCATTTTCACGATATTTAGTGTCACTTACATTACCTTATAATACATACTTAAATTTGACTTTGGGAACACACATTTTGGCAAAAAAATTATTTAAATACAATATTTCAGCAAAACCAACTTAAATAACCTTTTTTCAAAATGTTATCTTTGTGAAAAAATGCTTCTATTGTATTAATATTTTGCCTGTATATAGCTCAGACCTCTGTACAGAGTACTAGTTTTGAAAAATTCATTATTTTTAGAATTACAACCATTTGGAAATAATTATCGGCGCATTTTCTTAAAACCTCCCTTCTGTTTTTTCTGCGTAGGCGGATAAACCAGCACTTCCAGAAGTTAGGCGTTCAAAATTCTAGTTGAGGCCTCTGTACAGAGGTCCCAGGCTATACAGGCAAAATATTAATACAATAGAAGCATTTTTACAAAACGAAACATTGGAAAAAGATTCCTTAAATATTATTTAAATAAGAGGCCACGTCGCTGTCCTTAAAACAATTTTTGCAGCATTCTAATCCTAAGACACCGTAAATCCCATTTATGTGCTTTTAAAATCGTAGTTCAGTCTACAATATCGTGCAGTATTGTAGACTATAGACAAGTCAGTTGTTGGATGATGTCCAAAACATAAAAAGATTCATAGCAACCTATCACAATTCAATTCTAGGTATATTTATAAACAATGTAACATATATTTCAGAAAAAAATATTTAAAGTCTTCCAATTCGCTCTAAATTGTTGTACTAACAACAGCTATTTAAAATAATGTCCTTGACCCCAACCACTCAGTTGATGTCAAGATAAGAATAGTGTCGATTTAAAAAAAAAATTTTCGTGCTTGGTTGCGGGATTTGAAGCACAAGTCAAGCTCAACGTAAATTAGGATTTGTTACCGTAAGCCCGCAGAAAAAATTTAATGAGAGTAATTAAATCTTCCTTTATTTGCTTCGTTTTGTTTCATCGTTAATTGGCTTCGCTGAATGAGATGAGACCATGAAGATGAACTGATTAAACTACGGTGGCCTCATTTGGTGAGCTAAGCATTCTAATTACAGTTGGTTTCAGTAGAGCAGTATCAGTTACATTCATGAAGAGGGTGATTGTGAGGGGTTGTTGATTATATTTTCAAATAGGTATTAGTCAGGATAAAGGAAACATTATTTATTAAATTCACCTATTAATATAAAATATAAATATTGAATAGTGTATTTTAAACTGAATTCTAAAGAGAAAAAAATAATTTTCTATCACGTGTTGCTTAACACATGTGACAACATTCATGATAAAACATCCAAAAAGGATTATTATGGATGTTTTTCCGTTTGACCTTTCGTACATTTTTAAGAAACTTTCTTGTTTTGTATAGGCTAATGAATAATTTAGGAGAAAAATTTTCTCTTTGTGGATTATATTATTTCATCAAATGACCCCCTCAAGTAAATTTGTAAATAAATTCATATTTTACTCTGGTAATTTTGTGACGGATCTATTCGCGATTCTTCCCACAAATCCTCTTGGAAAATATTTAGGCTACCAATTCGCATTATTCACGGCAACCCCCTTTGGAAGAAAGTCAAGCGGTATGCAAATTAAGTTACTATATATAGTCGAGGTTTTCTAGCTAGAATAGAGAGTTGGAGAGGAGATAAACCCGAAATCAGGTGAGAATGTTACTGACAGGTATCATTATTTAATTATTGTGAATAAATACGTATTAGGAGAAAGATTTAAAGAGACGATTGATCACTGAGATTAAATTAATATTATATTAAATTTGATAATAGATTAGATCCTATTTAAAGTAAGGATCGAGTTTGATAGTCTCCTAATATTTAGTGTATTTCGTCGTTGTCCCACTTTCGCGGCTAGCACCGAGACATTGTTGTTATATTGAAGTATCAATAAATAGATTGATTGGATCATGGCGAGTGCTTCTTCCCTACCTCCTACATACATTAATTATAGCCCAATCGCCACATATATTTGATTAATTAGGTCTACCAGAATGTGCTGGCCATTTTTAGGATAAAATAAAACAATAAATTTTTCTTATCTAGAACAAACTAAATTAAATAATATATTGCCATCATTATTTATGACTTCTTGCCCTCATAATGACAGTTTGTATATCCCAATTTAAAAAAAAAAAGAATGCCTCATCCCTACAAGCAAAAAAGTCGAGCCAGTGCTCGTTGTGTAATACCTTCTTAATTTTTGAATTTTTGCCCTGCAAAAACTTCTATAGAAATAAAAAGAAGTGGAAATTGAAAAGTGCTAGGAATAATGAATTTCCTGGAGTGTTGTTTTTAAATTATTCAGTTGCTGACAATATCTTTTCGAATTTATCTTTTTGTTCAGTTTAAACATCTCAAAATGTATTGGTTCTTGAATATTTAAATTGAATCTAGTAGACAATGCAAGATATATTTGGGAGAAATTACGAGGAATTCCATACATTAATTAGCTTTGTTAAATTAATTTATCGGCAAAAAGATTGCTTACAGCATTTTTTAAATGTGCTTGAAAAAAATTTATAACTTCTACAAAATTAGATTCAGTGATTTTAACTTGTGTTGTTTACTTAATGATTTTGTGAATGCTTACCTCGTCTTTTTGTGTGTGAAAGATAAACTAAATACAAGCAATACAACTCGAAAAATTTGAACTATGGTCAGGTGACACCTGAACTGCTACTCTACACTCCGCATGCATTCCACGTCAAAGCTAGAGCTTTGAAATGCAACGTAAGCTAACGGCCGCGGTAGCCGAGAGGTATAAGTGTCGGATCGTGGCTTGCCTTGTCACGAGTTCGATCCCTGTACCACTAAAGACCCGCCGTGTAGGGCAGCGATGCACGTTAAATCTGTCGAGAGCTGAAACGTCCTCCCGTTGGTGTGGTGTGGTAGTTAGGAGAGGGGGTGTCATCTCAGGTGTCGTCCACGTCACTTGACCATGATTCAAAATTACGTGGTACGTCGCCAAAAGCCCTTGTGTAGCTGAACAGTGCGACGTTAATAATCGATCAATCAAGCAAGTAACATAAGCTAATCAGGTTAGTTTATAGTTATGGGTTAAAAGTAATTATCTTATTTATTATGACTGTGTATACATTTGAATTTAAGAATATTTTTAAGTGTTTTGATTTTTATCTGACAGAGAGAGAAAAAAATAGAGTGAAATGTAGTTCTCAAAAAACGAAATTACTCTTTGTGTGGATACTGATAAGAAATTGACATTCTTATTACACAACTTGGACATATAAAATTCCTTACTTCTCTCATAGAAAAATAACTCGAATGCTATTTTTATTCTCCTAACTCTATTCTGAATTGATTCGATTTTATTTTAGACTACAACACTTTATATCGAAATAAAACGAAATACGTAGAAAGAAAAAGAGCAACTTATTTAAATTCTTTTAGTTACTCGCAAGTAAGCAGCTCCCAACAAAGAACATTCCAGAATTTGTTACTCGGTCATTTAATATGCAAATGAAACTTCTCCAACAGAAAGAACGAGATAAGAAAAGAAAAGTCTCGCATTATACTTCTACATGTTTTAATGACTTTACGTTAAAAAAAACTTTACGGAATTACTTGCCCCTTTAGCGGGACGTGTTTCGGTGAACAATTGTTTTAAAGCGACTGTGCATAAAAGGAGGATAAATATTGGGTGCCGTTTTGTGTGTGAAGAATGCATAAATATATTATATTACAAGGGCAAGTTTATTGTAAGTTATTTGTAATAGTCTGTGTTTACTTATTACTTATTTTCAGAGAGTAATTATATTTAACGTTTACACACTTTGCTTGAAAATATAAAGAAAATTATTTACTTATAACTTAATATCAAAACACTCTTTTGTCTTCCAAGCTCATGGAAACTGAAATCTTAATTTAATTTTGATAATGTAATGTGTCGAAAGATATGTTTCAGTGTAATGGAAATGTATTTAATTTATTTTGTACTTCTGAGTTTTCATACATTTAAATGTGCCAAAGAGTTTAAGGTAGCAACAGCAATTAAATAACTTAAAAAGAAAACAATATGATTATAATAATTACAACTCCTTAGAACTATATACAAAAAAATCGCCTTCGAAGCTTAAAGAGTTTAACAAATTCAGCCGTATCAATATTTGGATGAACTTCTTTAAAGAACGCCTTTAAGAACTAAAATAGAAAACGCGCATTTCAAGCCATCTCTGAATATATTTTCATAGAAGAATGAAGAAAGAATAGGTTAACTACGAAAGAGAAATAGAATCGATAAAAATATGATAAAATAGTAAGTAGAAAATTAACAAATCAAAGAATAAAATCGCGAAAGATATTTAAAAAAATTTTTTCCTGTTATTATACATAGAAAAGAAAAGTTTAATTCCATTAATTTAAAGTAAACACAGCAAATTCTTACATTTAGTAAAACTGTTTTGAAATTTCTACAATAAATGTCTTCAAAAATACAAAAACTAGTTAAATCAGGGTTTAATTATAACACAGTATTCGAAACTAAATCTTCTGGAAAAGTTTCGTGGATAAGACATTTCAGGAAATAAATTCAGGAAATACATTGACACTTTAAGGACTGGACTCCGGACCGGAAGGCCTGGGTTCGATGCCCGTACCGCCAAATACCCTCCGAGTACACACGGAGTACGTGCTCGTTAAATAGAGGTCCGAAAGGTCTTGTGGGCTGGATCACGAGGTGCAGGGAACTGGAAAAAATTTCCTTCCACTTCAGTTTCCATGCCTAAATTGTGGAGGGCAAGGGTGGTGGATAAATCTATCGTAATGTTCTATTCCTTCCGGGAATTTCACTGAGCTTAATCATTATTGTCACCTGTATAGTGCTCAATTTAAGGTAACGACAGGCGTACATCTAGCTCATTGCCACGATTTCGTGGGCCTCGATCTGAAACTATGTCAGACAGGTGGCATAATGAGCAACAACAACAAACAGAGACGTTGAGTGACAGCAAGAAATACGGTTCTCACCTTTGAAGCTTTAAGCCAAGTTTTAAAAGATCCTTAAGATGGTTACAAAGACAATAACATGGAAGATTTTTATATCAATTTCTCACGGGATGTAATCTTATAAGCTATTTACTATAGTATGAGATTGATGAACATGTAATAGAAGGTGGGTTCGAAATAATTTAATTTGTCAATGGAATTATATCATGAAAGAGCTTATAGGCGATGTCGTGTAAGTTTTTTGAGCTATCAACTAGAAAGCGACGAATAACATTTCTATTAATGCTCCTTCATTGATTTATAAGTAAGATGTTGATAACATCACATATGCTGCAAGTGAAAGTTTAAAATTTTTATATTACATTAATTTGTGATTTTAAAATATAAATAGCATAGAGTACTAGAGAGTAGGAGGGGTTCTACAATTCAAGCGCTTGATCTCTATGCCTTCATCAGCACATTCCCAGCATAGATTAACTTTATTTTTGGTCATAACAAGATTCCATACTGGATGTATTTATATACTCTTAGTACATTGCATCAATACGTTTTAAGGCTTATTTTTGCATGTAAAAAAGTCATTAGCTTTTAAAAATGCCGAGGTTTTTTCTTAATATATAATTTCGCATTTGAATAAATTGCTTCTCAACGAAGGCATTGTGAGCTTTTGATTTTATTCTCTCTATAGATGTTTATCTTAGAAGCACTACATTCCTCTTACCTTTACTGATATTTTCGGTTATTGTTAACAACGACATAATAAAAATATTAGTGCCTTGGTGACCCTTTGAGGAGAAGGGAATTGTTGCTATTCGTATGATTCTTTTGAAGATACAATAGGTTAAAACCTGTTCAGTACTATCAGTTTACAGTTTTGAGTTAATCCTGATAGGGAATATATTACGCTTGATAAATAAGTTGGATAGGTTGCGTGAGAGAGAGGTAATAAAAAAGATTACACGAGGACCAGTTCACAGCATTTGTGATATTTTATTTTCCAGAGGAGGAAGAAATATAAGGAGATTTTATTTTTCTCGACTAGTCTGTTATGAACAGAAAAGAGCAGCAACAGGTCAGGATGCTACAACGAAAATGGTGCTACAACCACGTTTCTCCAAATATATACAGTTCGGTTACAGTTAAAACTATGGTTTTAAATACTGCAGAAATATAAACTAATAAAGGAAGTTTAGAAATTATCGAAATGATTATTTACATTTGCGTATTGTAATTACATTTACCACTATCCAATTTATAATTATAACTAATTTAAAACATTTTCTCAGCCCTCTTTAACAGTTAGCAAGACGATTTTGATGGGGATTTCTTTTGTATATAGAAAACAAGCTGGTTTATACAAATAATCTAACATATATTTAATATTTATATATTCGATGCTGGCGAGGCACCGCGCATTGTCTTACTGTCACAATTATTTTATGTTTGCGAGAATCTCTCAAACGTTGAGGCATCCGGGCTATTTTGGAACTTTTTACAGATTTTCTTGCAGTGAAACCTGAACAAGTAACGTATTAAAAGTTTAATTATTTTCTGAAAATTTCCCCCCAAAACTTAGTTTCTTAATTCTGTTGCTCTTTGTAAATTAATATTCACTTACATCTCTGCCAACTGGATTTTTTGTGACATTATTATGTGCAATTATACAAATCTCGCTCATCTACTAGTAGGTATAAATTGTAAATACCCTTCTTTGTTATTACTGGGGATGTCTTTTTAAGTTTTGTAGACCTTTTTGTTTTACATATTTTTTTCTAAAAGGGCCCAAATTAGGAGAAAAGCATGAAGAGGAAGAGTTTTCCACATGACCAGAAACTCAGAAGTATCCATGTAAATATTTAACTTATTTATAGAAACATTGCCTAAGTAACTTAAATACTACTTGAAAATTTCAAAAGGTTTAACTTCGAAAAATCTAAATTCTGTCGTACATAATGCATTTCTACTGAGGTCCTAATTCCATCGATGATACACGGGAATAATACTGCACTCTAAAATGGAGTTTAGTCTCCATTTAGCATAGGATGTGTATTTGATGGAACTGGAGGCCTTAAGAAGAAGGATTATGAATAATGACATGAAAGTTCTTCCCGTTCCATCCCCACGGGAAGGATTGTTCTTCTCGGCATGGCGGAAGAAAAGTGAGCCTACTGCTCATGTTTCCTCCTCATCAATTCATGGGGGGTTCTCTGCCTTAGTCTTTGTGTAGCTGTAGAAAGACGACGATTCCAAACCCGAGTAAAATCTTTTCATCTGAAGATACCCAAAGACAATGAGAGAAACGATTTTCAACAATAAAAAACTTTGAAATCCAAGGGAAAAAATCCTAACAAAAAGTGAGTTATCGTTTTGAACGTTTTGAAAAACGTTAACGTTTGAACGTTTTGAAAAAAAGTTATTCTAAGTTAATTTTAAAATATTGTATTTAAATAATTTTTTGTCAAAATGTCACAAACAATTTTATACATGTGACTAATCTAAGTGACATTAAATATCATGAAAATTATCCATTTATGCGCTTTTTAAAGTCACGGTACCGAACGTAGTTGGATACCTTAAGTAAAATTCTTGAGAGCCACACACTTATAAAGAAGCTCATATACACCTTCTCGAGAAATTCAGAATGAATACTAAACAGCATTCCAATTTCGTTTGGATTGGATGAAATGAGAACAATTTTAGAGTTAATGCACTTTAATGGAGCAACCTTCACCATTTCGGTCGGCACATAAAAAGGCGCTGAGGATATGTTTCCTAAATTCCTGTTTGGGTTTGTCATACTCACCAGCCGCTTTTAGTCAGGCCTGCCTCCTCACTTAGAGCACACTGTGGGGACCAATTCCTTAAAGGGGACAGAAGGTCGGGTCCACTGAGCTTCCTTCGTGTGGAAATGCAGCGTCGTGCATCCACCCAGGGTCGGTTTTCCGTCCTCCCCCTCCATTCCATCGATGAACTATGTCTCCGCTTTTTGGTGTTTGAGGTTAGATGAGTTTTTGTGGGTGTATGCGTGTCGGTGGTGGTGGGATCCTCGGATAATGTTTCCGAACATTTATCATTATTCTTTTTTTTGTCTCTGTTCTTCCACTTTCCATTGTTTTCTTTCTTTGCTCCCGATATCTCTGATTTGATTCGAGAGAAATGAAGGACTCGAAGAAAATTCCCTGCGGAACAAATGATAGAAAGATTTTCTTTTTACAAAAACAAAAATAAAAAGTAAATCACAAAATAATATTGCAATTGAATCCAACAATAGGAGTAAACAATAGAAATGAAAAATAGTGACATTTAAAGTCATAAGGGTTGTTTTTTTCTCCCGAGTATGCCAAAAAGACCGCCAAACTAAGAAAAAATTATTTGAGGAGCAAGGAATCTTTACAATTATTAGAAACAATTATATTGTTTAGTAACATTTTAGAAGTTATTTTATTCCTATTAATGTATCTAAGCTATTGAAACTATTGAAATCAGTATTGATAAAATAAATGATTGATCTTTAGTATGAATTTTTTATTTCTATACATCAAAATTTCGAGATAAATTTTATTCATGTATAAGATCTTAACGTGATTCTGCAATTCTATAGAATATCGCTTTTGATAATCATCACACGTTCCAATGGGTTGAACTTTACAAGAACCTGTTTCTCTGAAGAAAAAGTAAATCTCTATCATTTATACCTAATTACATATTAATTAAGTATAAATGACATAGCGATTTACAGTGTATTAAATATTAATCTTTTGAAACAGAAAATAACTCCAAATTAATTTTGTACTCATTTCTCTTTTTATTTAGATTTTATAACAAACTATACATGTTCATATATTTTAAGCTGATATTGTCAATACAAATCCTTACGCTTAATTTCAAAAAATAAGTAAGTCTACTTTAATTTTTTCCATGGGTCGAGAGCGATTTAATAAATTTCAGGTAAGGAAAAAACCAGAATTAAATTTATTGCAATCAACTGAGTAGAAAAAGTACTTTTTTATTATATAAATTGTGAAATCACCTCTCGTGTTTTACATAATGCACGTGAGCCAAATTCCGTTGCCACACAGCTGCATACATACATTAAATAAAGCATTACTTACATAAATTAAACATGATTTAATCAAAAGTGCTATTTTCTAGTTAGTCGCGAGGCGAAGATTCGCAACAGATACTATTCAGAGCTACCTGCAGCTTGATCAACCAAAGAAATGACACCAACTTGGTATAGAGACTAATAATGAAATGAAAAATTAAATTCCGTGGAAAAAAATAACTCCAAAATTCGTCGATAGAGGTATTTATGGCACTGTTGTGTGTGTGTGTATACTAAACCGAGAATCAGCATAAAACAGAGTTTCTCAAACTGTGGGGCGCGCCCCTTTTGAGGGGCGTGACAACTCTACAAAGGGGGGCAAGCATTGAAAAGTCGAAAACAGAAGATCATTTGAAAAAAATTAATTTACTGAAAGTAAACAAACAAAATACATAATAAAAAATAAAATACACATTTATACTGATATATTACACTTATAAATGTATCGGTGCTACACAATGTATTTTATATAATTAATTTAACAATACTAAGTTAAGAAAGTTTAAATTACCAGTGACCCTATGGGATTGTCATGTATAAAATTATATACAAAAAAGTATTTATAAAACACTTATATTAATAATTTGTACGGTTTATAATAAATACTTTAACTGCCAAATAAAAGTTACGCTATTAGCGTTCCAATGCAAACCGTTTTCCACACGTTTTCGAGCGTATAAAATATATTGGGAAATAAAGAAGTAAATAATCTGAAATAAGTAAATCTTTCGCAAGCATTGTCAAGGTCATTTTATTGCCTTCCAAAATTTTATGGATAGCAGTGCACAAAAAAGACCGTACTTTGGAAAAACGTATATATACGTCAGGGGAAATAATGCTTTGGCTGAGCGAGACGTTTATATACGCCAGCACTAAAGAGGTTAAAGACATCGTATTTTTAGCATCAGAGTATAATATTATTGAATTCAATATATTGATATTGTATGAGGGGGACGCCATGAAAATTATGATTGAATATTGGGTCGCGAATATTGAAACTTTGAGAAGTACTGGCATAAAACACAGGTCTGATAGCAAAATTCAAATTTATGTCTTCAGATGCGACAACCTTGCTAGTAATTTGGGCTATAAAACATGCAGACAGCTTGGGAAAACAGTCTTTTCAGCTCAAGGAAATATGCAATTCACGTGAACGGAGCAGGAGATTATTGGTAAAACTATATTATTTTAATTCGTGTAGAGCAGTGATTCCCAAAATAGTCTGTATGGACCCCCAGGGGTCTATGACGAACTGCAAGGGGTTACGTTAGCGAAAAATTAATTTGGGGGTCCATGAGATGTAAAAGGGGTCTGCAGTAGCATAAATCAGATCGTGACTTTAATTTTAAAAGAAAATTTAATCAATTGTAAATCAGATTTACCTATTTAACAGCTTTATTTACTAAATTTATTGGGATTAATTTGTATTATAAGGCCACAAATTAAAAGGCTATCATTTCGGGTCCCTGCAAAAAATACAGCAAAAAGGAATATAAAACTGGACGTCACGAATTTTAACAGTTTCTCAATTTGTCACAGAGAATGACATTTTCACCTATGTTCAACATTTAAATGCCCTTTATTCAGGTTTTAAAACTAAGTTTGAGAATGCTTTGACTGTGGTATTATCACAATAGGTAATGAATTGAAGCTGTCACATTTCTGATTACAAAAGGAACTGATTTTAATTGACCTAACGAAGATCTTAAAGTAAAGTTTAGAAACGAATGTCAACAATTTTGGCTTTAAAACCTATTATTTATCCTCAATTATGAAACATCTCAAGAAACATTTTAATTACTTTTTCCAGAGCGGAGGAGTTTCAGCGCGCTAGCCAATCTCCAAAATAAAAACAAAAAAAAAAAGAAAGATTGGATTCTACTAACCGAGAAAATTTAGGGTTAAATAATGTCATAAGATAAGTCAAATGCTGAAAATCTGATATTGAAACAGATCATCCCACCATTAAAACATTTGTTATTTTATGCCAACTTATTTTTTAAATAGTAATTAAATTTTAATTTAATTAATTCACATGTGTCATTCTTAAATTTTAGACACTACTTAACTACTGTTAAAAACATAGAACTTTTAAAGTAAGTAGTGATATAACAGCGGTAAAAAAATATTTAAGTTGATAATTGTGAAAAAATTTAATATTAGGTATGTAGCAAAAGCGCAACAGAAATTTTTCAAGGGAGGGTGGGTTGAAAGTTCACCATTCTTTATCATACTCCTTTTGATTTTGTCGATTTTCGGGAACAAAAACAAAAAAACTAATTATTGAATAAAAATTAGGGATTAATTTAATAGTTTAAACATTAATACAAATATTTAATTAAATTTTCCGTACTATATATTAGAAATTTTAATCAATCGGAAAAAACAAAGGTTTTGGGGGCAGACCCTAGGACACCTCCCTTGTGTGCGCCACTGGTATGCTGGCGTCTACACAAATTCGAAAAACATGGCAAGGGGTCTATGAGACAGAAAAGTTTGGGAACCTCTGGTGTAGAGCTCTTGTGAGCTTTAAGCCTGACACAGTAACTATGTAATGGGTCATTATCACTTAATGCTTTGAAAGGAACGAATAAGTCGAAGAAACAGAACTATTGACTTTTCATCCAGGCAGAAAAGGCACCTGTGTCAGAAAAGGTGATAATAGATATTACTACTGGGTAATCGTTGATTGAACACAGGCAACCATTATTAATACACATGTCACAAATAGAGCGGAACATTTCTTGGGACCCGTGACGTAAGGTTGTAGGAAATATTATGCAAAGAATGCTTGGTGTAGTCTCCGAGAACGGTTGTCATATTAAATGTATTCGAATTCCTTGACGGGGAAGTGAATGTAGTGCCATTGTGGGCATTAAGTCAGTGCTTCTCAAACTTTCAGTACTCGCGACCCAATATTCAATCATCATTTTCATCGCGCCCCCCTCCATACAATAACAATGTATTCAATTCAATAATACTATACTTTTACACTAAAGCTACAGTAGACTTTAATCTCTTATGTGCCACCGACGTACATAAACGTCTCGTTCAGCCAAAGTATTAATCTTTTGGGCGTATATATACGTCTTTCCGAAGTACGATCTTTTCTGTGCACTGCTATCCATAAAATTATTCCTAAGGCTTTGGAATACAATAAAAGGATCTTGACAGTCTTTGCGAAGGATTTACTTATTTCAGAGGATTTTGCTTATTTATTCCTTTCTCTCCCTTTTCCCCCCAAAAAACATCAAAATATGCCGTCTACGTGAAAACAGTGGGTGGGCCCCAATTTTTAACAGCAGTTAAGGAATTATTATAAAACCGTACAAATCATCAAGATAAGTGTTAATAAAGCCCATGGGGTCATGTAATTATCAAACTTGTTCTTAACTTAGTATTGTTAAATTAAATAATAAAATACATTGTTCAGTACAGATACTTTTATAAGTGTATTATATCAGTGTAAATGTGTATTTTATATTTTATTATGTCAGAAAGTATTTTGTTTGCTTACTTTCAGTAAATGAATAATGTTTTGAATAATCTTTAGTTTCCAACTTTTCAATATTCACGCGCCCCCCTTGTAGAGTTATCACGCTCCCTTAAGGGGGGTGCGCCCCACCACAGTTTGAAAACGCTGCATTAAGTCGATCGCGATTGACCGTTGAACCACCAAGACATTTTGGGGTGACCGCTTGAACATTAGCAGTTAGTAATGTATCATAAATATTCATAAAGGAGTGACTGTAAGCCGACTAAATCTTCTATTGACTATAACTACAAGAACTATTTTTAGATGAATATGTTCTATTTTTCAATGTATTTTGATTTGTTTGATCATACATGTATTATTTGATATTACTATATATTTGTGGCAAATTTTTAAAGGGGTTTACCTTGTTTTTTGGGTTTTTTTAAAACCCTGATCTTAAGAATGAAAAGATTTTTTTGTTTTTGTAATTTGTAGTTAAGACATTTTTTCCTATTTGGTTTTTAAAAGGTATTCGACTACGTTGGAACCCGTGTTTTTTAAAAGGTAGTGGAAATTTTCATGATTTTTAATTTAAATTCCTAAAAAAATTTGGGCCTTTTATTTAAAGGGGAACTTTCCCCGACAAAATTATTTAAAAAACAAATTTTTCAAAAAAAATTTTAAATTTTTGAATAATTTTTTTCAAAAGCCTTTTTTTTGTAAAAAATTTTTTAAAAAAAAATATTTTTTATAGCTCAGACCTTTAAGATTTCCCAACCCGAATTTTTTAAAAAATTCACATTTTTTTCCAGAGTTACCAAATTGAAAAAAATTATGGGGTTTTTTTTTTTAGAAATTTCCCCCTCTGTTGTCGTAAAACATGGAAAAACCCCTTTTCCTAATTTATTTTTTTTAAAAAATTTAGTTGACCCTTTTGTGGGAGGCCCTGTTTTTATAGAAAAGGCAAAAAATTTTTAAATAATAATAAAAATGAAAAGGAGAACTTTTTAAAAAAAAGATTTTCTTTTAAACCAAAAATATTGTATTTAAATATTTCTTTTGTAAAAAATGCCCTTTAAAAAACAATTTTATAAATGTTTTTTAATCTAAGTGACACTGAATATAAATAAAAAATTTTCCTTTTTATTCCCTTTTTAAAAATCAGGTTTCCCCAAAACGTGGTCGGATACCTTAATTTTAAAATTAAAACATAGTAAATTTTTTCATAGCCCCACCCCCCTTACGAATTGGGGAACGCAACCCCTTTTAAAAAATCTAGAAGTATTTTGGTGCCCTAAAATATTTTTGCCCACCCCTAAGGGAGTAAAAAAAATTTTAACTTTTTTCCCCGTTATTTGATTGTGTTCCTTTATTTATTTTCCCTTTTTGGGGGAAACATTTATGGCACAAAAAAAAGGCCCCCAAAAAATTTATAAAAAAATTTTTAAATTTTTTTTTTACGGGAATGGTTTAAAGTTTACTGTATGAATGCGGCAAATTGAAATATGAAGGTAGTAATAAAAATAATCCCAAACACAAAATGAAGTGGAAAAGTTAAACAAAATAAGCAAAGATTTTTATTAGTGGGTCGTACTTGTAATACGATAAAAAAGATCACGGTTACCATTGAGCAAAAAGTAAGATTTATACGAATTTAAAGAATCATAATAAAATAAGTGTTTGAATTAATAGTCGCTTTGTGTACAGAAAATGAGATTCTGGAAAAGTTTTTTTTTTCATATAAAAATGAAAAAAAAAAAAGCCATTTTTGTCATCAAACATATGGGAAAAAAAAAGGGGGTTTCCCCCCAAAATTCCTTTACAAGTTTTAATGCTATTAGTCCATGCATGTTTCTTTTGTTGAATAAAGATAACCTGAGAACGGGGTTTTGTAAAAACATTTTTTCAAGAGGGTTCTTAAGGAGTAACGACAGGGCCCGGGAAAAAAATAAACCCCTGTTTTTAAAACTTTTGGGGTTAAGGGTAGCATTCTAAAATCGGGCCCCCCAGGAGATGGTAGTGTTTGGTGGGGGCGCGAGATATCGAAATGTCGAAGATAAAATATTTAAAAAAATTATTAATTTACTGAAAGGAAGTAAAACAAAATACATTCTAAAAAAAAATTAACAAAAAAATTTTAAAGTTTTATGTTAAGACCTTCCCAATATAAAAAATTTGACAGGAAAAAGAACATAATGCTTATTTAATTAATTAAAAATAAATTACTTACAATATCTATATTACTTAAAAAAGTAAGGTATACAAAATTTAATACTTATTCTTGATCATTTGTGAGGCTCATAATTAAGGTCGATTTGGAGCTTTAGCTTCATTACATTATTGATGCATTCATTCAATGCGTTGTTACTGTTTGAGAAGGGGGGATGAAAATTATGTGAGAAATTTGGGTCACAAACATTGAAAGTTTGAGAAGCATTGACTTACAGACTAGAAATTTAGAAACCATATTTTTTGTTGCTTGGAGATCCATTAAAACGGTTTTAATTCCGTTTGAAATTCAAGTTTTTTTCTGTTTTTTAAACCGGAGGAAGATCCCTTAGGGAAATTTTTTTTTTTGAATAAAATCGGGAAAATTTTTTAATAATACAGGATTTAGTATCAGTCAATAACTTAAAAACATTATACAGTCATAGAACACCATGAAATATCCAGCGATGCAAAAGGGTAACGGTTTGTTTTAAATCAATATGAACGCATGCCTTTTATTTTGTTGTATGAATCAGTAAGTTTTCATTACTGTGAAAAACAAGAAGTAAAAATTCAAAATAAAAACTTAGCTGTATCGAATAATGATAAATATTGAAATATTTGAATAATCATATAAATATTTTCTGCATTATGATAAAGTTGAATGTAATAATAAAATAATGGCATTGTTATACACCGAACAATTCAAAACGGGGATTTACATTCGAACTAGAATCAATTTGGGAAAATAGAAAAACGTATAAATAGAGAAAAACAAGCAATAAAAGAGGAAATTATGCAGTCTGCTGAAAATTATTAAAGCAGAATTTAGACTGTTTTGCCAAAATCGCTTAACCTTTCCACAGTAAATAACATAAAAAAATAAAAGCATTATTCTTCCAAAGGAAACTGAAGTAAAAATTTATATTTCTATTATCGTTTAAACACAAGAAACATTAAAAAACCCGTACAATAATCTCAAAAATAACTTACTTTACAGTTTTTTTCATGTGTATAAAATATATTTATGAAAATATATTTTATCAAAATAATAGTAACATTGTTTCATGCAATTGCTGTAGGCTTATTTCACTCAAAAACTAATATGTATTCCCAGTGAAATTCTTTATCGGATTTCTAATTTGGTATTTAAAAATCCAGTTGACGTATATATACTTGTAGGATTAGAAATACTTGTATGAAATTTGCTATGGTCCCAGCAAATGCAGCTCATTGGACGACTTAGTAACGGTTGATTCATAAATAGTGTGACCAATTTCAGAGGATCATAAATTTTTATTGAATCAAGTTATTTACATGGAATTTTCAATGTGGTTTCCTCTAGCACACTACACTTTACGTAAGCGTTTCAGCTAAGCTAAAAGAATTTTTTCAACCATTTGTGAGGTATTTCTCCAACTTCCTCATATATTGCTTTTTGAAGCCCTTGAAATGCTCTTACTTTATGTCTATTTAATTGATTTTTAAGTATCCCCATAAAAAAGAAATAATCGCAGGGAACACAGACAAGGGATATTGATAGTCATTTATCAGGGGAGGAATAAAATTTATTTTTTTATGTTTCATTCACTTTATAGTAATTTTTCAGTATGATTTGGTGCACAATGATGGTGAAAAATAAAATTTCATTGAGAGTAAAGGCGTTTATTTTCTCTGATCAAGTATTTTAAAACTTTATTATGATAGTAGATAACAACAATTTTAGCCTTTAGTTTTACAAAAAATGGTTTTGTTCAGTCTTGAGAGGACATTCCCATCCATACCTTACTTACCTTTTCCAAAACTTGTGTTTTCGCGACGCTTTTCGCGTAAAATATTTTGTATCTTCGTTTTGCCGGGTATGAATGACAGATGAAACAGTGCTTCATCCGAAGTTATCCATGTTTTGTATCTACCTTTGTATAATATTAAATTCAGAGGCCAAGAACGTTTTCTTCGTTTTTCTATCGTCTTAACAGACATTTGATGACAGACAGGAAAATTTACTTTTTTATTGCCAATTTTCTTTATCTGATTATAAATTGTTGATTGCTATACTTTTCCATAGCTCTTTGAGGAAAAGGATTTTCTACAGCGATAATTCTTTTCAACTTCTTTTTTCCTTTTTCATTAAGGATTTCTTTCGTTCACATTTTTTCGTAGAGCTTTTGATTGCGAGCCAAATTCTATTTATTTTTGATGTTTAGATAGTAATACAATAGAAAAATGTCTTGATTGTTAAATGCTTTATTTATTACAGGATTCTAACAACCAATCCTTCAAAAGCTATAAAATTTCGTTCTGGGTTTGAGGATATAATTTCTTTACTACAATTTACTCACACTAATAAAAATAGTTTAGTAATTTAAACGTTTCATTTTTAAAATAAAACCAGTAGTAAAACGATTGAAATTCATCATAAACAGTTATATGCTTTTAAAATTGGTCACACTCAATTTGAATCAACCGGTAAATGAAAATTCAGAGCCTTAGCAGATGCTCTATTTTCCCCCCCAAAAAAAAAAGGGGGGGGGCCCCGGCAAAAAAAAAAAGGGGGGGGGAAAAAAAAAACCCCTTTTGGGGAAAGTTTTTTAAAAATTTTTCCCGGTTTTTTTAAAAAAAGGGGTTTTTTTTGGGGAAAAAAAAATTTTTTTTAAACCAAAAAAATTTTTTTTTTTTAAAAAAAAAAAATTTTTTTTTCCCAAAAAAATTTTTTTTTGGGGGTTTTCCCCTCCCCAAAAAAAAAAATTTTTTTTTTTCCCCTTTTTTTTGGCCCCTTTTTTTCCCTTTTAAAGGGGGGGGGGCCTTTTTTTAAACCCCAAAAAACCCCCCCGGGGCCCCCTTTTTTGGCCTTTTTTTAAAAAACCAAAAATTTTTTTTAAATTTTTTTTTTTTTTTTTTCCCTTTTTTTTCCCCCGGGGGTTTTTTCCAAAATTTTTTTTTTTTTTTCCCCGGGGGCCCCCTTTTTTTTTTTTGGCTTCCAAAAAATTTTTTTTTTTTTTTTTAAAAAAAATTTTTTGTTTTTTTTTTTCCCAAAACCCCCAAAATTAAAAATTTTTTTTGGGTTTTTTTTTTTTAAATTTTCCCCAATAAAAAAATTTTTTTTTTTTTAAAAAAAAAACCCCCGATTTTTCCATCCTTTTAAAATTTTTAAAATTTTTAAACCTTTTTTTGTTTTTTAAATTTAATTTTTAAAAATTTTTTAAAAATTTTTAAATTTGTTTTTAATTAAATTAAAAATTAAAAATTTAAAAAAAAAGGGAAAAAAAAAAAGGTTTTTAAAAAAATTTTTTTGGGGGAAAAAAAAATTGCTTTATAGAAATTACGAGGACGGTTTGCTTCCGGGGGAACCCAACCCCCAATATAAATCCCATTGGGGCGCATCCACGGGTGTCAACGGAAAAAAAAGCCAAAAAGGGGGATGTCGCAGTATTATAAACATTGCTGTCTTAGTGCAGCTCGTATACTACCTCTGACAATAAAGTTCGATGAATAGTCCTATAACATTAACGTAGATGAAATATTAAAGAAAGTTATAATTTAAAAAAACCCTGCAACATGTCCTGGAAATTTTGCAAGAAGTCTTCTTTAATGATGGAGTTCTAAAGTCTCGTCACGTTTTGTTGGATGTTAGGAATATCGCCAATAATAATGTCGACAATATCGATAACACGTTTTTCCCATCCCTAAATTCTGGGTACATTTTATCGCACGCATTCAAGGGTTGAGGTTAATCTGCAGTTCATAAGCTATCATGCACACAGTTAATTGACGATCTTTAGTGATTAAATTCCTCACTTTCTCAATGTTTATGCCACTAACGAAGGTCTCCAGTCTTCCATTATGGGGGTTGTCAAAAATACTTTCCCTGCTCTTCGGAAACGGCGAACCCCTCGTACACACGCTTCATGGAAAGTGCTTGAACTTCATATAAACACGAACCAGCACCATGTAAGTTTTGGTGTCTTGCCAAGATTAAAACAAAAATTTAAATTGATCTTTTGTTCGTTAATTTTCCTGTTTTAAGTTAACCAACGTACTAAACAAATAATTTGTAAAATAAGTTTCACACGGAGTACAAATGAATCTCAACTAAACAACGGTGAGGGCAGATGGTCAATACCTTCCACTACGCATGTGCAGCGTTTTGTTTTCCCAGTGTTGCCAGATTGAACTTCTGACTTCATTCACCGAACTTGATTGTCAGAGGTTGTATATAAAACCATTTAGCACAATTGAAATCATTAACAGCCTCCCCAATATCATTAAAAAAATTATCCCCAGTCCGGTGGTCATAGGTGTCTAATATCGCCCCAGGAAAAATTGTCTCTGAAAAAAAGCAATCCAGATTTCTGCTCAGTTTTCAGAAGTGAAAAGGCCATTTTATCTAAGAAGAGAATTACGGTGATCGCGTTGGATTATCTCCGATAGCCGTATTTTATTTAAACACCTTTACAAATGGTTTATTGTTGGTGACAATACCAGTGTCTCCATCTTACACAAGCTGAAACGTATATCGCTGCTCCATAATATCTTTTCACAGATCCCATCTCACGTCGAACTTTATTTCAATTTAATGGCGGACGAACTTGCAAAGGAGGGCTATAATCTTCCAACTCCCTCCGCATTCGTTTTTACCCATCTGGGAAAAAAATCTCAAAATTCGGGGGAGTGGCGGGTGCCTCCCACTCATCATTGATATGCGAGTAATAGATCCGGTCTGGCGTTAGCTCTCAAGTGTGACAGATGCTCCCAGACTACACTCTCTCGTCTTGCTAGTGGTCACATCAAGTGCCTCTCATTCTCAGCGAACAAAAAGATCTTCATCTCTTCTAGTTGTCAAGATCAGCAGGCTTCCCCCAAACACCGTTGATGGAATCTCAATAGCAAAGATATCTACACTGATCCCTTTCTTGTGCACGACTTTTCGAGAGTCAACGATTTAATTGATTTTGTCTGACTTCATCAGCCCCTGGAGGATTAGGAAAACAACAACAACTATTTTATATAAAAGTGGTTTTTAACCAGATTTTGGCTAGCCAACGTTCTCCATTTCTATTTATAATACTGAGTGATATCCAATTGTTAATAAATGGTAGTCTTTCTGAATCCATTACACTAAAAAGTTAAACCTACCTTAACTTTTCATTTAAATTGGGAAAGGGATTTGAGACATTATCATTGTTAAAACAAAAAACTAAATACCACGCTATAGCAAAATTAAAAATAAAATTTCACAGCTAATGATTTAGTAACGGTGGTTTCCCTTTTTCGTTTATTAAATATTTTAGATAATGTAATAAGCTCTTCAGAAGCAAACTTTTATCTCCTACTCAATGCTGTTGCTAGTTTATTACTAAATGAAAAGAAGAATTATTTCAGGTCGAAAAATAACTATTGACGAATACTGTCTATTTTTTCCTCTCAAATGCGTGTGTTCTAAAGCAAAATTTCTTTTTGTTGAAGCGCGAAAGGTTTATTTTAAATTGCTTTTCCTTGTACTTCTAGATAAATGTTCACGAACACATTTTTATTCAAAGTGAAAAGTATTCGTAGAGAAAAGGGTTTATTTTTTATAGGTTACTCTTTTAAATTTTTATAAAACTTATCTTCTCGAGCACTGTTCACATTCATCGAAGCTTCCTTATAAAAACTCGTGCTGTGAAAAATGATTGTAAATGTCAAATGCAGTTCCAGAAATATTTATTTCTATTGAATTTGTATTCTGCTATTTGGCGTGTTGGAAACAGGAAATATAAAATATTGCGATGGAGTAGAAAATAAATAAATATTCTTATTTAGACCGTATAAATAAAGGAGTTTGTAGAAATGAATGTCATCTATTTTTTTTAAATAATAGATATTTATTTTTTAAAATAATGTTAAATAAAAATAAATTATAAGAAAAAAATTCATATTTTTAGCATATTTAAAGCATTAAATACTGTAAATGGAATGCAGCATTTCTTTATATAAAATTATTTTTAACTCAAGAAGAAATTACATTTTTCTATAAATGCATATTTCAAAAATTTAATCGGTTATAATATTATGGGATTAATGATATTTTCATATCCATATGCGAAAATACCTTGTAGTATCAAAAATTCTGGTACAAAAGTTTGAGATCATCTGCCGAGACTCAAATGCAGCAGACGATCATAAATTTTGTCGTTTGAGATAATCCGCAATACTTTTTAGATAATTGTTGCCTTTCACGCATGTTCTAAATCAGTCACTAAATGGAACACTTTGAACAACAGCGGGCAGTAGGTATTTGTCTGCATCAAAAAAAAAAGAGAGCACGACGGTCAAATTTGAGATCTCAAACATTTAGATATTCGAAAATTCATTTATAGAACCAGTAAGATGTAGCAGCATTGCAGAATGTATCAAAAGCGGTCATCTACGCTTGGTTAGAACACCAGCTCTTGTCAAAGCAATCAGGGAGGGAAAATTTGTCGAAATCTTTGTTTAAAGAAGTCTTTTCTTGCTAAGCAGATGAACGTGTCAAAAAGAGCAATATGTCGTCTAGTAAACGAACACTTTGTACAAAGAGATTATCGAAAAGTAGCTGGCTATTTTCTTGCAAAGGAATTAAACTATCAGATGTACCTTAAATCAAAAACATTGTTACGGCGGTACCCTCATAACATCCATGGACGAATTTTGTTTATCCACGAGAAAATTGCTGACGTTGAAGAATCTTTCATCCACCAGAATGAACGTGCGTACACCAGGAATTCCAAAGAAACTGAAGAGAAGAAAAAATGCTTGCACCTGGCTTCAGTAGTGATTTGCGGGGTCTCAAAGATTCATTTTTCCCAGAAAGGAGTTAAAATCACGTGACACTATCATAGAACCAATAGCCCTTGAGAGAAAACCTGTTCAATGGAAATGATTTGACTTTTCGACAGGACACTGATCCCTCCAATTTCAAGCGTCCCAAACATCCTTTAGGAAAGCAGAGACGGAAATTCGCATAGAGATAGAGAGTACTTCGATAGATGATTGGTCAATGAGACTTAAAAATTGCGGGAAACCAAAAGGTGATTCTCTTAAGAGTAATATATTAAATAAGGGGTTCTCAAACTTCGGGGTGCGGCCCCCTAGGGAGTGGGGCAACCCTACGGGGGGCGTGAGGATATCAAAAAGTCGAAAATAAAAAATTATTTTTTAAAAAAAATTATCAGTTTATGAAAAGAAGCAAAACAAAATACACTCTGACACATTTATATTGATGTAATATACTTATAAATGTATCAGTACTGCACAATGTACTTGATAATTAATTTATCAATACTACGTTAAGAACAGGTTTAAAACTTACTAGTGACATCCACTGGCTTGTCGTATATAAATTATGTTTAAATACTTATTTTGATAATTTGTGCAGTTTATAATTAAAGTTGTATATTCATATACATTATTATTACATTCTATATATTATTATTTTACGGTGAGGGGTGATGATAATTATGATTGAAAATTAGTTCGCAAGCATTGAAAGTTTGAGAAACACTGTGTTAAATGTACAGGTAAAATAAATCTTTAATAAGATTTAGTTTTATATAAATTGGATTGTGATTTTTTATATATTTCATATAACTTCTTTATAATTTTATAAGAAATAATAGCATGGCTAGGTATAGAAGTTAAATGTGTGTGTGAAATTATCTTCAAAATAGTATACATACGCATTCACGTATACGCATTCACAAGCAAACCTAAGATTTGAGTAGAAAAGCATGCGGGGCATCCGATAAATGAATATGGGGCTTAAGGATTGATCCACTGGCTACAGAATTCGTAAATTAGATATACAAGGACTATTTTAATATGAATTTTTCTGCCTCTCCATTTCAAATGGAAAATTACAGCTGTGTAATGGAAATAAAATATCCAATCCTATATTAAATCGCAAACCTACACTTTTCTTTACTATCAAAACAATTCGTTACAACATTACGAGTCAATACATACAAATATTTGATACAGCTTGGTATTTTCAGCACGAGTATTCGATTTAGTCATCGGAGAATTGTATTTCCATACCAAAAAACAAAAGTTCTGTCCAAAACGCGTGACCTGACTCGCAAAACTGGCAACAAAATGCTTGACATTCAGGGAGGAAGTAAATTCGAAATAGTCATTCCTTGTTTATTTCGGGAATCTCAGTGTTCCATTTTAATGTATTAAGTAAATCCTTGTTCTCGATCGTGTAAAGTGCAAATCATTCGAAATCTTATTTTGCTTCTTTCACTTTTTTTTTGAATTTTGAAAGATGAAAACTTTTAAATTTCTGATAAGTCTTCCTTTAACCCTTTAAAGTTCACTACATATTCCCTTTGAAAAATTAACGGAATAATTTCAAAAATGACTATTAGACATGAAGGTGATCACAAATATACAAAGATTTATGGTTTCACTGTGAAACCAGTGAACAATAAAGAACCATTTTTCTTACTCAAACTGAATAATCCAAAAGATTATTCATGAAAGAATCTAATATTTTTTAATTACAAAAAACTTTTGCGTATATTAAACAGAACAATTGAGGGTGTCAGTTTTTAAAAGTTTTTAATTATTATATAAAAATTTTCTGCATTTTTAAAAAATTTTTAATACAAATTTGGACATAAATTACATATATTTAACATTACATACTTAAAAAAAATTATATTTCTTAATAAAAAATTGCTAATACATATAAATTTTCCATCCATAACTATAAAAAGAGAATATTTCAATCTATTATGTACACACAGGGTCGCATATAGGCATGTGCAACATGTGTAGCTGCACAGAGTGGCAGAATTCTAGAGTTAGGATTAATATATTTAAATATAAAAGTTTCTCACTATAATTTGGGAAGTAAAGTAAATATTTCAGGAATATGCAATAAAACAAATAGTAAGCCTAGAAAAGTTAGCTGCTGGGAGAATTTTCGTTTTAGAGTCAAGTGCCAAGGGACTTGCAATACCGCCTCTTACTGGAGTTTGGTTTCGCAGTGAAACCATAAATTTTAATTTCACTTTTCTACTTACTTTTTCTGTTGACATCAAAATGTTTGAAAGTTGTTCTTTATAACTAGAAAGATTCATAGTAAGATTGCGTGCTATAATTTAAAATAACTATTATTTTCAAATATTTTTAGAGCTAATGGAATTTACTTAAGTTAAACAGAGGTCAATATTTTTCTAGTTAGGAGCTCTCAATCGTTAAAGTAGCCGATGTGCTGCCATTTATTGCTAGGAAAAATTCAAAAACAGTTCTTATTGGGATAAAAAAAATTAAGTTGATTTTTTAAAAAATGTTTAATCTGTGGTTTCGGTGTGAAACCAATGAACGTTAAAGGGTTAAACTTGAAAGGAGAATTTGATTGACTGATTTTTACTAAAGTCGCCTTCAGAAGCAACACAAGGTCTAATGGCGAAGGATCTCGCGATTTTGTGCAATGGACAAAGACCCCTGAACTGTTTACCAACTCGCCAAACATCCATACCTCGCCACCTTAAGGACTTAGAGACTTGGTATATTATAGGTGCATCAGCTGCTCCACAAGTTGGAGCTTAATTGAGACCCAGAATCGTACGTACGACTCGTAACTCGAACTTAAGATGTTCGTGAAAATGCGTGGAAAATTACTCAATCAACAAAAACCCATATTACAGATATTGGACGCAGTTTCATGTTATTACTCAACTACGATTTTTGAAAAATTCACATTACCCCCTGAGTTACAAACTTATCGAAATACTCATTTATATTTTTTCAAAATATACTCCCCTGCTGTACCACGGATAAGCCCACTTCTAAGTTACATTATATAGTTCAAAAAATCTAGTTGAGCCTCTGTAGAGAGAGTAGTTCGAGCTTATATACAGGCAAAGTATTATTATAATAGAAGCATTTTTCACAAAGAGAATATTTGAAAAAGATTATTCTGTTAATTTTTAGCCAAAATATTGTATTTAAATAAATTTTTTGTCAAAATGTCCTTAAAACAATTTTTATACATGTGGCTCAATCTAAGACACTCAAATATCATGAAAATTATCCATTTATGCGCTTTTGCAAAATCACAGTTCCGAACGTAGTCGGATACCTTAAAAGAAGATAATAATGGTTGATGGAGTCTTTTTTAATAGTGAATTATTGATTACGATTACTTGCCATAACCACTGAACCACAACTGTTAATCGAAGTAAGAGGCGCCACAAAAGTAATCAATCTTTAAAAGTATTGAATTAAAAGAAATCTTAAAAAGTTACAGATTATTTCAAAACCAATATAAAGTGTTTCGTTTAAAAAGTAATAACACAAAGACGGTTTTATTTTTTATCTTCTTTATAAAAATACATTCCAAAATGTTTTTCTTTAAATAAGTCACTGTGGGAAAAAATTCGAATTTGATCTTGCCTTATCTTTCTTGTTATTTGAGGAAGAAAAGGAATGAAACAAGCTAGAAACATTTTAACAAACTTAATTTTTTCAGAAGAATTTTCAATAAAATGAGTTCGTACCCTACCGAACGAAAGAAAGCGTTAAAAAATAAAAGTGAAAAAAGAAATAGAAAAGTTTAAAAAATGGCATTCCGCATTTTTATAACTTCCCTCTGGAATGGTTTTCTCTGATAAACGAGTTTGTATTTTTTTAAAGAATGAAGCTTTTCTTATCTTTTGAAGAAAATACTCCAACTTTCTCATTTAGAAGGTTGCGAGTTTCAAAATCTTGGAATCATTCGTAAGTTATTGTGAAAAATGTTTCACCAAACAAAAATGGATGGGGAGTCATGGGTAACATATGCAATCGTCTGCTCACCAAAGAATGTGAAATTGAAAAAAACATTTATATGAGACTTTTCTTATTTTTCAGTTTGGTGGTGAATTCTCAAATTTCTTTAAGCTTGATAAGTGTTGGAGAATTGTTTGAAATATATGTGCGCCTGTAGAGTTATTTTTATGCTGATTATTTTGTGGAAAATTTATTTCTTTTCTTAGACGAAATTCTAAAGTAAAATCTCGCTATGCTTATGAAAACATTTCGACTTTAACTATAACTATAGATCAATATATTTATAATCAGCATTTTTTAAGCATTGAAGAAAAAATAAATAATTTCTATTAATAAAAATGAATAATAGTTAATATTTTGCATAGTTTGTACTAATCCTATGAATTTTTTTAATTAAATTTTTATTCATTTTATATTTTTTGTTTCAATTCTCCGTTTTCAAAGCATCTAGCTTATCTATGGGATTTAAACAATGTAACTTATTATATAACAAGTAATATAAAAAAAATTAAGTCAATTCCTACTTTGGTCAACAAAGAAAAATTTTATTTTAGTTACTTTTTATTAAAAAGTTATAATTAATATCAATATGTATATACATATGACAGAATCATAATATTAAATGACAAAATAGAAAGCGATTTTTCTCGCAATTTTTCATTTTCCTTTCTTTATAGCGTGTTGGACTATTATTTATTTTTTTGTTTACTACTATTTATTCATTAATTAAATTTAATTAATGTGAACTTAATATCATACACTACAAGTTTTAAAAAGTATATTTGAACTTGAGTGGATGAATAGAAAGTATTTTATTAACGATTGAAAATTTGAACAAGAAATATTTATGAATAAATATATATAGGGAGAGTGTGAACTAATAGTAGGAATTGAAAAATTGGATATTTTGCCAGTAATTTACTTAAAATAATTTTTTATACTGATTTTTGTATCAAATTTCTTTACAGTGCACATGGTTTTCATTCAGTTATATTCTTTTTACTATTTGTTTTTTACCATTGCCTACTTACTATCATGTCAGTTCTTCATAAGAACATTCATTAGATTCATTATAAAAAGAATTTTAATTTAATTAATCCCCCGTAGCTTAGGAAATCCAATAAAACTTCAACTTGAATTCACAACATTACATAGGCAAAAGTATTTTCAAACAGTTAGAAGATTTTTAATAAAAAAAAAAAATTGGCCAAAAAGCGTATAAATGGATAATATTTATGATATTTAGTTTTACTTAGATTAGAAACGTATTAAAATTGTTTTAAGAATATTATTACAATAAAAAATTTTTTAAGTACAATATTTTTGACAAAAATGAACATAGAATAATCTTTTTTCAAAAAAATTCTCCTTTTAGGGAAAATGCTTCTATTATAATAATATTTTGCCTTATATAGCTCATACTTTTGTCAGAGGCTCAACTGAATTTTTGGAAATATATAACTTAGAAGTGGTTTATCCATTTTAACTACAAGGAGGAAATAAATTTTAAGAAAAAAACGCCATAATTACTTTAATGGTGGGTAATACTGAAAATAATGTGAATTTTCAAAATTCCTAGTTCAGACTCTCTGGAGAATTTTTTTTAAATTTATATTACCCTTAACACAAAAAAATCTATTTTTGTAGAAGCTTTTTTTTAAAAAAAGGAGAACGTTTTGAAAAAGGTTAATTCTAATTTAAAATTTTGCCAAAATATTGTATTTAAATAATTTTTTTTGTCATAATGTCCTTCAAAACAATTTATACATGTTTTCTAATCTAAGTGACACTAAATATGATGAACATTATCCATTTATGTGGGTTTTTTTAAATCACGGTTCCAAATGTAGTCGGATACCTTAAATCAAGCCCGAGTATTGTAATTGAAGTTGAAATTATGATGTCATTAAGTTATCTGATTCACACACGCATATTACAATATTGAAAATTTATGTGGTCAATTAAATTACTCAGTCACACACACAAATGACGATCCTTGAACTGGTACCCCGCCCCCAGACTTCCGCACCATGCCAACGTGAGGACTTTGAACGGTGACAGACTTAACGTTCACACACGGTGTTATTAGTAGCTTCTTTTACACGGTGAGTCTTTTTAGCACCAGGACTCAATCTTCCAATTCAGCAATTTACAAAAATTCGTAGACAATTACCACTCGATTTGCTGTCACAGAAAAATGAGTCTAATGGCAGGATCACGCATTTTACACAGACAGTGCTGCTAGAATTTTCTGCTTTATGTAGAAGAGGAATCCAGTGCTCATCTCAACGAGGTCCATCCACATAAGTGTTGCACGAAATATGTAGCAAAGGCCTTAATCGCCCTAGAAATAATGTATTTTTAAAACATGTATCAACATGTTTTTAATTCTAGTGATTCAGGTGTTTTAACATGCCTTTCTCGTGAATGTTCAGACTGGGTATTTAGTGGAGTCAAGTTTCAGCTTATGAATTAATTTAACAACCGCTTGTTACAAAACTTCCCTTTCCTTTCACAACTAGGTTCTATTATTGGTTGAATTTAAAAACGCATTGAATATATAATGATAATCTGCGAAAATAAGGGCATATTTAAGAAGAGGAGTAATTTAAAAAGAGTTTCAAAGGGGACGACTTTTTTCTAGAAGGAGGATGAGTTGTTGGAATTTATTACCATAAGGCAAGCCCCTCAGGGGACTCACCTTCTTTAGGTGAGAATGGGCGTCACAATTCCATGGGGGAGAGTCTAGTGATCTTTTACTTTTCCCAAAGTGTCTTTGGTAAACACGGGTTTCACGACCCTGAGGTACTCTGGTGATCCTCATCTAGTTTTGACCCTCTATTTTGTCATACATTTTCTCCTCTTTCTTTCCTTTCCGGTATAGAGCACAATTTCAAAATATGTTAAACATACCTGTTAAAAATTGCAAATTCATTTATTTCATTCAGATAGCTTAACCATTATTACTAACATATTTTGGATTTCATTATGCATTGAATTGAATCAGTTTTATTTCACTTAATTTTTCCCTATTATTTCAAATTTTTATATTGCTTATTTGTTTTTAAATAACACCGTTGGTTTCCCAACCCACTGTGGGTGTGCGGCGTCCCGTTAAGGAGAAAAATGGTGTCCTGGGGATACCTTTGTGTTTCCTTTAGCCCACGCTTCGCTGTAGATGGGAGGCAAGAGTGAGCCTGCTCCTGTCAATCGGCTGTTGATAAGTCTCTTCGGTGTCCCCGACAGACATTGATGTAGGGATAGTCCTGCAGATAAGAGGTAGTGTGTTTACCCGTTGGATCTTCGCCCTGATGCTGTTGGGCTATATTCGGGTGTTTCAGGTAAGCGCCGAGCCTGGTTTTTGCCAGATGACCGGTATACTGCCTCCCTTGTTGAACTCCGTGGTGGGTGGAGGCATGCCAGGATGAAGTTTCTTGCGCGATTATGGATTCCAGTCAGCTGTGCCTGGGTAAGGCCTTGTTTTACCCAACATTAACATAGATACAATTGCCACTAATTCACGTTTTTTAATATTGTCTCTACGAAACTAAGAAATGCCTCGGAAGTCTCCATTTGCTTTTCAAAAATCTCTAAAAGGAATAGGTGGAGACCCGAAATCTGTTAAAAAATTACGATCCGGAGACTTACTAATAGAAACTGTATCCGCTTACAAAGAAATGTTTCTTGTCCGCCAAAACATTTTCAGACTGTCAATTAATAGCAACTCCTCATAAATAACTTAATTCTTGTCGATGTGTTGTATCTGAATCGGCTTACTGTGTGCTTCAGAAGCCGAAATTCTCAAATTATTTTCTGACCAGGTTGTTACCCAGGTCAGAAGAATTTCAATAAAAAATGAATGGGCCTTATTTCTTACTCAACATATAATTTTAACCTTTTAATAGTCCTAAATTACCATCCACCATTAAAGCAGGCTATCTTAATTGTAAAATACATCCATATATACCGAATCCACAGCGCTATTTCAAGTGTCAGAAGTTCGGACATTCTCAAACTTCCTGCGGCGGTCTATTGACTTGCTCAAGATGTGCATCTGTTGGACATTCCTCCACGATTGCATTCTAGAGCCTAAATGTATTAACTTCTCTCAAATCCATTCCGCTGATTTAAAACTCTTCCCCAAGTGGAAAACTGAAAAGAAATTCAGGAAATCAAAACAAATAAAAATATCTCTTATCCAGAAGACCGAAAATTAATAGTCCCACAAATATCTCAAACATAATTCCAGGCTGCCAAATCATCAACTGCACAACCACAACAACCCAAACAGATGAAACTATTACAAAAATAGTATGCCTACCTTTAAAATCACTGCAACTAATATCCATTCCGAAGCCAACTATATCTTCCTCAGTCCATGTAGTTACTAAATTATCTACCTAAACTGAGGCACAACTCTTATCATCTACATCTTCTGTTGCAGTTACAACGTCATCATAGTCACATATACCTATTCCTTTGTTTATTACTGCTCTTTCTACATTCAACAGTCTTCTTGATTCTGTTGCATTATCCTCATCAAATCAAACACTTTCCCCTTCTACATACCCCATGTTTTCAGCCTTGACAAGTCCATATGTACCTGAACCTACGATTTCCACATCCAATAGCTTACCATTTATAATTATTGAAATTATTTCAAAAACTTCACCTCAAACTTATAGGTATACTGGATCGTACATTTTAACTCCGAATAGAAATAAAAAAGGATTTCTTTTTTTCAATAATACTTATCGAACTTAGCGGGGGAATCCCTCCCCCCCTCCCATCAAACTGTTTTATTTTTCAGTTTGATCCAATTGGCTTTTGTATATAATTTGAGATTTTACCTTTTTTAACTAAAACAAATTTAATCAAACTTTTTAGTGGTTTTATACTTTTAATGTTTTAGCGAATGTTTGGCGTGTAGTTTGTGGCCAAAATAAGCTCTTGCGCCCAAAACCCCAACACTCGCTCACTACAAGGCATGAGGTAGCGAGAAATTGTGTAAAATTATATAAAATTACATATTTCTAATAAGTAATCTGCGATAAATTAGGGCAATTACATTCCACACCCCAGCAGTACAGAAGTGGAGTATTAAAAGTCAACTATTTTAAGAAGTTTTTGGAAATCTTTCTCCTCTCGGGTCAATACTCTGGTAATGAACGTGAAACACTTCAACGAACGCACACCTTCCAAAAGAACAAGAGTCAAGTAGAGTGGTGGGGAAAAAGAAGAGAAAAGCTCTTCGCAAAATCCACACCGTGTGTTTAATCCCTCGACGAAGATTCGGTTACCAAAAAACATTATCGATCCACACAGCTTATTTTAACCCGACATCACCACGTGAGCACGCTCAAAAGAAGATTGTAATTTGCCTCGAAAATGTTGTGTGTGTGTGTAATCTACGCAAAAGGGTATCGTTCGGTTAAATATCGTTTGGCTGTTAAATGAGAGGGAAAATGTATTTTACTTTCAGAAAAGTTGCTCGGTTTTGTTCTTTTGAAATTTAAGTTACGGGGAATAATAAAGATTATGTGTGTGAAAAACAAACGGTGAAAGTGATAGCGATGTAGTCGTGATTATTTTTTAAAAAAGAAATATTTAAAAAAAAATGTAGTTTTTCTTTAAATACGGAAATGAGACTTGAAACTCTGTATTCTATAATTTCTCCATTCTTCCCTTTCTGCACATTCCAATGAAGATAGATTGCGATTGATTAAATAAAGAATTCTCGCGGGTCTACTTTGACCAATGAGAAGGCAGACTCGCAGTTGAGTAGCCGGAGTTTAAAAATAGTGGCGAAATGAAATTTTAAACGCAGGCTGGGTAGCATAGTTATTTAGTAACTGGCCATGTACATCTAAGGTTGTAGGTTCAATGCCGGACAAAGTCGGTTGATTTTATGATGGAGAAATCGACAGCGCCCATGTCGTATGATTATGCGGTATGTTAAAGACCCTAGAGTGCCTGTTTGGTTTGGGTGCGCTCGGTAAAATTAAATTTCTGGTAGGAATTCGCATTATCAGAGCTCAGGTGCCTCCCTCTTGGAAGAAAATTAGGCATCAAAATTACATTGCGGGGATTGGTATTCGACCTATATGGTGCCACACTAAAAAGAGATACCAGCCACTGGGGAAAGCATTAGGTCTGCAATGGTAAAATTACCAATCCGCAGCTCCATTCGGGAAAAAAAAGCTTTAAGCCGGTGGTTTGCATTTTACTTAACCTCGGTTATTTAACTCCAGGTATCATACCCCGCTTCAGTTAACGGTGAAAAACAGCCTTTCGGCTAATGTTAAAGTATAGGACCCGAATTCGGAATATTTTTTCAGATATAAAAAAGTACTCAAAGATTAATATTATATTCTGGCTTCACACACTATCCTGTAGAGAACCATTTATTTTATCATACTACTCATTTTTATCCGAGTTTTGATGCATTTTTTCTATTATAAAATGTGTTCGCATTTTTTGACCTATATCGTAATGCTAAATGAGCTATCCCCTACATGTTAAAAGGAAAAACTAATTATTTATGAAATATTTTGAAATTTTAAAAACACTACATTATAAACAAATGCATGAGTTACAATGTCACAAATTTTTATAAAAATTGAAGTATTTTTTTTTGTCCGAAAATGTGCTCCGCGTTCGGAAAATGTGTTCACGCTCTTGTGTATACAGCGAAAACAGCCTTAAGGTATCCGACTACCCTAAAATCACGATTTTTGACAAATTTTTTTATGGTTTTATTTTATAGGCCACCGTATTAGCTTTATAAAAATACCAATTTTTTTTATTTTCCATTCACTAGAACAAAAACTACAATTGTTTTAGTAAAAGAGATGTCATAATTTTACATAAAAGATGTCAAACTTTAAAATGTGTTTTTTTTTGAAAAGCTCAAACGGGGACAGAGATTGCTTGAAAAGTATTTAAAATAATTTGCTGAAATTTTTAGTGTATGTTCTGTATAACAGTACCATCAGATTTATCAATCACTGTTTCATTACAAAATTTACAGTTCTTTATGTGAATATAATCTCTTTTTTTAAACAATTTCATATAATAACTAAGATAAAGTGCTCTAGTTTTTGTAAAAATTAAAATATCTCTTATCCTAAAGATCATTTAAAAAAGGAATAGCAAAGCAATACACCAAAATTGAAAAATTGAGAATTTGTTCATTTAACTATTTGCACAGAGCGGGCTCCATTTATGTATTTTTGTAACTTTTTACCCATTTTTCCCATTTTAGCAATAATAATTTATTTTTCTCTTCTTAATTTTAGACCTTATTTCTTAAAATGTACTAAACAAATTTAAAAACCGCAAAAAAATCTCCATACTTTTTTTAAAATGTTGTCGCAATTAGTCGGATACCTTAACACTTTGTTGAACCTTTTAATGTTAGATGCTCCATTTGCACATGTGATACCTGTCTGCATTCTTGGCATACGTAAAGTCTCCCATCATAGACATCAGCACAATTGCGAAAGGCACTTTCCTCTACTGAGATGCATCATGTTGAATGTCGGCTAGACATCTACTGCCTCCTACCGCCATCACAACCTACCGATAATTTCATTTCACTTTTCTTTTATTTCTCCTGTTTGCGCCTCAAAGCGTCTTTTGCGCCCATACATTCCTTTACCATAAATGATTGTTACAATGTCCCTTAAAATTTGTACCATGAATTCGGGAGCAACCTGTATAGACACATTTAATTTTAATATTATTAACTTACTTTTGGGGATTTAAGTATTTCTTGTTCTATTCATAGAAAAATTATCGGAAATTATTTACCTTGTAACAATACACTGGTGAGTAATAATGTACACAAATAATAATTTTTAATTTAAACATATTGTTTATAAGTTATTATTTACATCATTGGCTATGCTGTAAATTTTCTGTGTAATTACATTTACAATGAGTTCAAGATTAATGACTTCTTCGCAAAACTTTTTTATTAGTATCATTATTACTTTTTTTTCTATGATTTCATTACTTTTGTCTGATTAAAAAGCTTCTATTTTTATTTTTATTTTTCCATGTGCGTTCAAAAGAGGGTGTCCCAGGCTGTAATTTTTAATATATTTTTTTTTCATTTATGATCGGTTTTGAGTTTTTCTCTGGTACTTTCCTTTCATTAAAATAAAATGATTATTATTATATTATTTATTTTTATATATTTTTTTTGGTTTTCATGCTTTTTTTTTATCAAGTTTTTCTTAAGAGTTTGGTTATTATTCCGCTTTAGCGCAAGATTTATATTATTAACGTGTTGTGCTGTTATATTGTCCTCTTAAGAAACTTTACAATTAAATTTAAATATTTAAATCATTCCATCATAGGCATGCAACAAATTTTTTTTCCTTTGATATTTGTCATTGGTAACTTAGTTATAATTCGTATATTTTTTAAAATTATTCTTCTAGAACTATATGTTTATAACCTTCAGTCTTTATGGAAACTTATTCTTACAATATTTCTCATTCTTGGAGCTTCAGTGCAAGAGGAAAATATAGTTGGCCACACTGGCGTAGTTAGCTGTATCAAAATTCCTTCGGTGCCCTTTTTTAGATATGGGAATTCTGTTACTGGACTGTAGTTACATATGTTGGGCCCCTGTATCTTGGGGGCCCCGTATCATTGATACGGCAGTAGCTACGCCCCTGGTTGGCCATAAAACTATGTTTAACTGTGAGAGGTTGGCACCTCTTTCTTGGGCATCTAGATATGTGGGAGGTAGTGTAGAAACACTCAACATGATCCAATCAATCTATTTATTTATCACACAATAAAAGGACACAAATCCAATTAATAATAGTAAGATAATGTTCTATTCTAACCACGAAAGTGGAACAATCGACGGTAATATACGAACGATTAGGAGACTAGCAAACTTGATCCTGACTTTATAAAGGATCTAACCTATCATCCGATTTAATCTCATATCATTTTAATCTCAGTGAACTGTCGTCACTTTAAAGTTTCCTCCTAATAAATCTCTTAATCACAATAATTCAAATATGATACATTCAATAATAACCTCACCTGGTTTCTGGTTTATTTCCTCTCCTACTCTCTATTCAAGCTCGAACACATAGACTATATATAGTAAGTCAATTTGAATATCACGATTTTCTTCTTCCGAAGGGTTGGTTGTGAATAACGCGACTTGGTAGCCCAAAGATTTCCCTAGAGGATTAGTTGAAGGATCGTGGATAGATCTGTCACAGACCCAATAATCTATGCTTTTATGACTAACAGTTACAATACTAGACATATTATGCTTTATATTTTTAGATTTATTTTAATTTAGCTTTTGATTATTGATTACTCATGTACCGTAAAAAATACGGCGTATAACGCACACCTAAACTTTCAAGCTGCAATTTTTTTTAGGTACATTCGCCATATAGCACGCACCCTTTTTTTTTACGAAGAAACCTGAAATGTACGAGCGTAATGCTCTCATGATTTGAAGTTATTTATTCTAAATATTATTCCAAGTTTCTGAAAAAAAAGCATCGTATTATTCCAATCTACTCCGCACTTTTTCCCAATATTAATGCTGCTGAAAATAGGGTGTGGCTTGGAGTTGAAGGTGAAAAATTCGTTAGATGGGCGACATTGAATATGATACTGACTGTTACAGCAATTACAGATTCAAGTATGAATTTTAAATTAATTCTTCACTTTTTATTATAGTTCACATTTAAAATTTTTCAAATTTCGTATTTATCGGATATTGGTAAATCATTTTAAACTATTTTCTATTTTTTTCACAAAAAACGTATTGAGAATTTTGAGTGTATCTTAGAACTAATGACGGCTTAGATTAGAATAAATACAGGTTTATTTCTAGAACTACAGCCCTTTAAATTCAAAAGAAATGCCATTTATTTTAAGGAATCAACAATTTGATATATGTAGAAGTCTAATTTTTTTCTATTTTCATCTTTTTTATTTTTTTTTTAAAGCTCTCATTTTTATTCCCTGCGTATAACGCACACCCGTAGATTTCGGTCTTATTTTTTGGAATAAAAGTGCGCGTTATACGCCGGATTTTACGGTATATGTAATAATTTACGTTAACTTCATCTTAAAATCTTTTTAATTTGTAATCGTCTGACCTCTCTCCTCCAAAACATTCGCTAAAAAATGTCTTAATCATTTCAGGAATTTAATAAGAACTAATAAATAATTCAAGAAATTTCTGTAGAGCTAGAAAATTTCTAAAAGCTGTCTTGTACCTTTAAGTTCTAAAGAAAAGTTCTCTAACAGTTTTCGGGTTGCAAATAAAAATATTGCTAATGCAATTTTATATATATATTGTTACGTAGATCCGATGGTTCGGGGATTTTATGCAAAACAATCACAAAGAAACTAAACAGTTCTTTAAGAGCGATGCGAATTTCTTATCAAAAGTCCAATCCCTTAAATACAGGATTCAGCGGTAATATTCACAGAGTAAATCTCCGAAGGTCTTCACACCTTCAAAAACACTCAAACACAATTGCCAGTGTTTAAAATACACGTATGTAACAGATTATTCACAAGCACAGCTGAGCTAATCGCTAGTCAAAACAATGTTCACTCCTCGCTGGTTTATTCCAGACTCAACTCCGTACCGACGAGCATCTTTATTTATAGGCGCGACAGAAACTTCCAGAAATATAACCGCTCGTGTCATTGAACGTGACACTAGCGGAGAGATCCACTACTTTCTAGAAGATTCCAGAGGGTTCCGAACTCGCCAACATGGTCGCCGAAGTCGCCGCCAACTGATCGCCAAAAATGATGCCAATTTGGCTTTACCACCAAGATTTCGCCAAGTTCTCATTGAATCGCCATTATAACGTAAGGAGCAGCATTGCTTGTGAATAGCACAATTTTAACATGAAAGTAAATATAACACATAGAGTAATATAAATGCATTAAACACTCAAATACAAATTTTTACACTATTTACACCAAATTCGTAACAATATATATATATTAATGCATTTGAAAATAAAGATAGCCGAAAGTTTGAAATAAGAAACATTAATTCAATTATTACGAGAATTATTTTAATGCGTCAAATCAAACATAAGCATAATTGCTATTTTAGTTTGTAGTATTATCTCTATATGAAATAAATTGCGATTAGTCACCTGAAAAGAAAATACCGCTAATACACTGAAGTATGCTTCTCTACTGTACATAATGATATTACAATTTAATTTAATAACGTTTCTCTCCCAGGATGAGGTCGTTTAAAATTTCTAAGCACAATAAAAAAAGAGACTCAACATAATTAAATTAATATTCTTTATTGACACGAATCTTTCAAACTGTTTAATCTCAATCGAGACACGATAGATTTTGAAGATAATCCTCTCACAAATAACTCCCACCGATTTAATTAATCTTGCAGAATAGAGTAATTAAGAAAACTAAAAATGGAACAATAAGTTTTTGGAAGGAAAAAAAAGATGGATGCTTTTTATGAAGCACATTAAAGAAAATCCTTTTATAATCTATTCATTGCAGAAAATTAATTACGCTCAAGATCTCTGAAGTGAGTGAAATACATTAAACCCTGGTGGCACTTGACAAGAGCAGAGGAAACCGCATTTTATCTCATTTTATATATTCTATGAGCTCTCATTTGTTAAAATGAAATGGTTTTATTCAAATTCTATTTTCTGCTTTTTGAAAGACGATTCAAATGCTTGAGGATAAAGATCGATAAATGTTATTTATTGAGAATTCGTTATTTCTTGTTTTAATTATGCTTTTTATTTCATATTATTTATTTATTTCTGTACATTTTATCTTAAATTGTTATATTCCAAGTAAATAATATGCACTGAAACTGTAACTAATTTGTGTGGGTGAAAAACTGCCGACGACTCCAATCAATTGGATATCGCAAATTTGTTAATGGACGAGGAGGAACAAATGACTACAGGAAGACAAGCCTGCGCATAAAAAAACAATGTCTATCAAAAAAGATTACCATAAGCAAGCCTTACAGCTCTCCAAAAACGACTCTCTTGAACAGTTTCACTAGCAGGAACTTAGGCAGATAAAGTCTGCTTATCTAACTACAGACAACACACAAGTAGATTTTGAACTCGACTTACTCATTTCTGAATTACATTGACCTTAATGTAGCGAAACGGAAATTTTCAGAAGGGTGAATTCCACAAACTTCTCGATGATTCCTTGGCGATATAGCTTTTCGCCAAATTTGTCATCAAGGTAGTTAAAGTTGCCAATGTTGTAACCCTGCTCATCTTTTAGGGTTTCGATCTCTTATTTAAATTTATGATGGTAAGCGAACTTTCACGTAAAACACAATTTTTCCCAATAACTGTGTTATTGCGGGGAAAACAAGATACGTGGCGTGTTTCTCAATACTTTGATATCGATACCTAATTCACTAGTCATTATATCAGTCATTAGTGAAAATATACTTTGTTTATTATACTTTAGAGTAATATCTATAGAACATATTAAAACACTTATGACATTACACATATTGTTGGATATTAGTTCATTAAATTAATTGAGTATTGTTTTCAGAAATAAATTATTTTCTAAGATAAATTAAAATTCCATCTTCTTAAAGTACGTAAAAGTTCTTCGTTTCATACAAGATCCCGATCAACATCGGAGCATATTTTGAAACAGTTTTATTCCAATTTTCATATAAATTTGTAACCTTGTAACAAGTTTTGACCATTTATTTACAACACAGTATTTTTAAAATTTGGGAGCATTCCAAAAATATGTACATTCCTCCATGAACAAGTAAGTGTAAACCCCATTTAGTATTACAGAATGGAAGTTCATGCATTTTATACAACAGGAAAAAGGATGGGGTCATACATAAACGAGTACTGTTAGGCATTGTTTTCGAAAGAAAAGAAAAGTTGTATCCGACTATACGTTCGGAACCGCGATTTTAAAAAAGCGCATAAATGGATAATTTTCATGATATTTAGTGTCACTTAGATTAGAATACATGTTTAAAATTGTTTTAAGCACATTATGACAAAAAAAATTATTTAAATACACTATTTTGGCAAAAAACTAACTTAGAATAACTTTTTTTTCAAAACGTTCTTCTTTTATAAAAAATGCTTCTATAATAATAATAATATTTTGCTTAGGTAAAGTAAAGACTTTTCCAGAGTCTGAACTAGGATTTTTGAAAAATTCACATTATTTTCAGAGTTACCCCCTATTGGAATAATTATCGGCGTTTTCTTCTTAAAATTTCTCCCCTCTGTTGTCGTAAGACATGGATAAACCCACTTCTAAGGTATATATTTCAAAAATTCTAGTTCAGCCTCTGTACAAAGGTCTGAGCTACAGACAGGCAAATTATTATTATAATAGAAGTATTTTTCATAAAAGGAAAATGTTTTAAAATTGGTAATTCTATGTTCATTTTTTGTTAAAATATTGTACTTAAATAATTTTATTGTAATACTATTCTTAAAACAATTTTATATACGTTTTCTAATCTAAGTGACATTAAATATCATAAATATTATCCATTTATACGCTTTTGCAAAATCACGATTCCAAACGCGTAGTCGGATACCTTAAAGAAAAACGTTGAAGATAGACTTTTTTTTTGTTATAGAAAAAGGCTGTCCAGGTTGCAGATCCTATTATTTAACATTACGCAAGCCAGCTGCAATATAAAATACGTTTGTTATCTTTACCTCTTACATAAATTTCTTGCCTCTACTTCTTGATAAAAATTTAAATGATTAATTGGGAAGGTGTTGAAAAAGAAATTTCAGTTTTCTAAATGGAATAAGGCTGTTTTGACATTATTTTATAAGGTTCACTTGTATGTAACGGAATATTAGAACTCATTTTTTACCCACTTTAAAATGTCAGATTAAATTGAAACTTTGCTCACTTGTCTAGGACCGATGACAATATAATAATTTCATAATTTTGTTTCATTGTCTGATCAGGATCATCAGGGTTAACGATTTCCCATTTTCAAGATACTCATCCCGCATCTGGCTACTTATTTCGGATCCCATTTCCAGATTTGGCGAATAAAAGCTTAAGTTACAACTTAGTTCGATTAACTATAAAAGGGTATTTTTTGTTTTTTAAACTATAATTTATTAGCTTAATATAAGATAATGGAACCCAACCTTTGAACACATTTACAGAATGAAAATTTTGTTCCAACTTCTTCATACATATTTATTACATAGTAGCCAGTGGCGCACACAAGAGTCCGGATTCCCACCCCAAAGCCCTTGATTTTTTCCCGATTGATTATAATCCTATGTATATAGAACGTCAAACTTAATTAAATATTTGTTATTAATAATTAATTTTATTAAAAAATGCTAATTATTTATTCAATAATTAATTTTTTAACTGCTTGTTTGTTCCCCAAAATCGACAAAATCAAAAGAATATGTTGGGTGGCATATTGGAGCATGATACGAGAATAGTGGACTTTCGACATTGCCCCCCCTTTGAAAAATTCCTATGTGCGCTACTGAAACATGTACTATCTTTAAAATATACGGCATTCGTAAAATTAAGAATCATTTCAAAAATGCTTACATTTTCGCTTGAACACATATAAAGTTTAAAACCCATACAACATTTACAATAAGTATAGAAGAGAATATATGTATACAATTCACAATTTTAAAAAAGGATTGCCTCACCCACAAATGAGCAGCATTATAGAATACATGGGTTTTTTTAGGGAAGGCCAAGTCATAATATAATATTAATGGTCCAGCATTTTTTCATCACCAGAACTGTTCAGATTCCATTCTTTTAAGATAACTCAAAAACAGCTGCTACACAGAATGTGTTTGTTACCTCTACAAATTTATTGCCACATCTCCTTATTAAGAATGAAATAATTAATCATTGATTTGTTATCGTAAGTTTTTGGAGAGTTTTCTGCCTGTGAAAGCTTGAAGAATTCATTCAACAGACAATATTTTAAATGTATAAAAAGTCATAAGATGAAAATGAGATTTATGCAAGACGTATCAAATATGCTTACATCAAATATATGCTTTTTGTTACACTTACTGAAATTTCCCTGTTGCTTTGTAATACTTATTTATTTTCTCAGAAATGGTTTTACTTTTCTGTTTGATTTTAGGTGTTGTTTATTAAGTCTGTAAAATTATTTTGCTCGACTTTTTAATACATTTACATATAAATTAATATAATAAACCAATAATAAATTCTCTAAAAATGTTTTAGAAGTTCTCTTTCAATCCCTTAAAAACCTTAAGGTATCCGACTACGTTCGGAACCGTGATTTTCCAAAAGCGTGTAAATGGATAATATTTATGATATTTAGCATAACTTAGATTAGACAATGTATATAAAACTAGGTTAAGAATAGTATTACAATAAAAATTATTTAAGTACACTATTTTGAAAAAAAATTAACTTAGAATAACCCTTTTTTTCCAAATGTTTTCCTTTGTAAAATGCTTCTATTGTATTAATATTTTGCCTGTATATAGCTCAGATCTCTATACAGAGGCTCAACTAGAATTTTTGAAACGCATAACTTGGAAGTCGGTTTATCCATGTTTTACGAAAACAGAAGGGAAAAATTTTAAGAAAATACTCCGATAATTATTTAAAATGGTTGTAACTCTGAAAATAATGTGAATTTTTCAAAACTCATATTTGAGCCTCTGAAAAGAGGTCTGAGCTATATACAGGCAAAATATTAATACAATAGAAGCATTTCTTACAAAAGGAGAACATTTGGAAAAAAAGGTTATTCTTAATTTTTTGCCAAAATATTGTATTTAAATACATTTTTCTTGTCATAATGTCCTTAAAACAATTTTATACATGTATTCTAATCTAAGTGACACTAAATATCATGAAAATTATACATTTATGCGCTTTTTTAAAATCATGGTTCCGAACGTAGGAGGAGTGTTCGTTTTAAATCATCATTTCCTCTTCTAAGCAAATTGTATAGCACACAAATTGTTAGCTTTTTGTCGAGGATGTTTAACGCATTCTGACTAACCTCTGGGGAATTCTATCTTTTAATGGTTGATTTCTTTGATATGAACTTGTGTGTGTGTGTGAAGGAACCGTAATCTATGCAGATTAGAGCTGCTACTTAAAAAGATCTGAAATCGGAAAGTAGAGGAAGACAAGATTGTTATGGTAAGGAGTTGCGCTTGCAACTGTAAGAGGAAATATTGACTTGGAGAGAACTTGTAATTGGATTTGACGAGCGCGATTGTATTTCAAGAACCTATGTGCAGCTTCTGTCGAAACTTATTTTCGACTTGAATAGCTTTCAAAGCCTATTTTGTGAATAAAAGAATCTTTATTATGATTGGTTTGTATTCGTAGTTAATTTTGCTCCCATATCTTTGCAATTAAGTTGTTTGTGATAAGATTAAATAAAATCAGATTTTTTTTTAATTATCTTATCTTATCAGGAAAGCAATTGTTGTTTTACTCTGTTATTTAAATTTCATTGCGTTTCAATAAATTGTTTTCATTTTATTATTCTTTTTCAGTTTGTTGCTTATTTTTAAGACGGAGGGTAGCAAAATAAATTTCATACAAATTACAATATACCTCGTGCAAGCTTCGGACATCAGATTGAATTTTTAAAGTGTAAATATTATCTCTGAATGTATTTTCAATAGCTCGGTTGCAAAACCTTTTTTGGAAGTGCCCTGCAATTTGTCTGTTCCTACATAACACAAAACCACAAACGGAAATAGATTTTGGAAACCATTTATTTCTCCGAATGTCAAAAAAATTTTTCTCTTTCGTCCCAGAAACCAATAAATATTTTTCTTTATTTTGTTCTTTCTTTTTTCAATTTTTGTGCCTGACGCAGAACTATTGAATAGTTCTTTTGTATTATCGCGTTTATCAATCACACAAAACTTATGCTTCAATTTTAAAAATGCTTTTGCTCAATTATTTTTGCATTTCTTTCATTGAAAGTCCATTATAACACGTCTTTAAATGAGTAGTTTTCTTTCTTTTTTTAAATCCCATTTTTTTCAAATGAATATTACTCAATATATTGTGCGGAATTTTGGGGCAAATTTTTTATTTCTGTAGGCACTTTAAAACGTCAAACGGCTTTTTGATGCATCTATACAAATCCTGAGAGACTTTTAAAAATTATACCAGACATTTTACAGCAAGAATCTTGTACTGAACAACTACTTAAAATTCAGAGTTTTGAAAATAAACGAACTCAAATTAAAAGTTTTTGTTAAGTTTTTGATTTTGCAGAACTAAAAAAAAATCTTTTTTTATTTGCGTTCACATTATATGTATTATGAAATGTGTGAACGCTCGCGTACTTCATTACAATCTGCAAGTTTTTTTTTTCTTTTCTGAAAACATGACGCATAGATTAAATTTAAAAACGTGAATTTAAAAACGATGGTGGTTTGAAACGAAGCTTTGAAACAAAGATCAGGTCCATTCAGAAGAGTGTTCATTCGTGTGCATTGACTGCGATAAGAGAGAGATTCTTTATGTGTGTGAGTTCCCGTTAGAAGAATGTATAAAGAGCTAAGAGTTAGCTTTTGTGTAAAGCTTGTTTATAACTAGGAGGGGGATTTGATGCATTGTAAATAATATGTTATAATATTTTTATTTATTATTATTTGTGTATATATGTGTCGATTTGTTTTACTGTAGTTTGTCCTGTTTGTCCTTGTCCATTATAATACATCTTATTATTCAAATATTTGAAATCGTCGACTGCTTTTCCCACAAGGGAACATTTACTACAGTAGATATATTACATTCTCCAGAACCGATCTTTTGAAATATATTTTTACTCATTTTAATAACTTTTCACAGTACATAAAAACATACAAATAGCGTGAATCCAGACACCATTGCTTAAACTTATTGAAGGATCTATTTTTAAACCCTTTCAACAAGTTAATTTGCAGAAATCGCATCACAGTACTAAGATTTCGTTACGTAACACTACATGAAGATTAAAATGATTGGAATAAATAACACTTGTTTCCTAATTTTCATGGAATTAAATTAAATATTTTTTTAAATTATCTTTCCGGCTAAGAATTGTTAAAAATTTCTGTTTTGTTTGTGAATAACAGCAGCTAAAGTTTATTCCACAGATCTTTTTTATTCTTGTAATCACGCAGATTATACTTTTTATTCTTATTATCACTCAAATGATACTTTTTATTTGTACAATCACTTAAATGATCAGAAAGATCTGATGAATGATACTCTATCTCGGAAATACACAAAAAGTAAGTAAGTATTAAGTTCAATGGGCGTTGATTACGCATTACAAGTCTTTTCTTCAACTGAACTAACACGTTTCGAATGATTACAAGCGATGCCAACTTGAGAGGCATAACTTTAACAACAAAGATTGTCGAGCCAATAAATTAAATAATCCAATAAAAATTAAATGAATTCTTGAAAATGCTAACGATAAGTACAGGGAAGATATAATTTTCAATCAAAACATTATCTATAAGTACTGTATAATTTAAATTCTTAATTAAAAGTTTGAAGAAACAAATAAATTGAAATGAAACTAAATATTTTACAATAGGAGGCATTGTTAAAAAAAATTCAGAGTTCGAAATATATGGACCTCTTCAATAGCAGCTGTAGCAACTCCTGTGTCTGATGCTCTGCTTTCTGCAACCAATAATACACTGGTGTGGTAAAACTTAAACAACAATGTGTAAAAATTTAGCAGATAGCCATGGAATTGCAGAAGAGTCCTGGAGATCAGTACAGGGAACACGTAAGTCAGTAGAAGAAACGTCATGCGTATACAAATATCAGGAACAAAACGTCCAGAAGCGACGTGAGCGGCGCGCGCATAAAACGCGTGATGTCGGCGCGCGCTGCTCAACAGTAGAATGAAATGAAGGACAGACGCAATTCACCATATTCTCTGCAAGTGCCAGTGAGGTCAGTTCGTGAAATATGGCTAGAAAGAAATCATCTGGATGATACATGTGGAAGAATGATCGAGCTGGAGGAGGGGCGTACTGTCACCAGTGTGTAGCTGCAGGTTCGGAATCAACAAAGTGTCGTTTCGCGCGCTTGGAAAGCGTTCAAACCACAGGCCTGCAGCTGTTAAGGTTGGTGTGGCCGCCGAGGACGACAACTGCGGGGGATGACCGATATATCATCCTGCAGGCGAAAAAGTTCGGCGGCAGTCCAGCAAGCGTTACTCATTGTTCAGAAACTGTACAGCAACAGGTCGACAAGTGTAGCGATTTACTGTGTGAACGCCTTCCTGGGGCCTGTTCACCCGGCGTCTGAACTGCCTCCTTTAAAAGATGGCCACCAGCGAAGCCACCGTTTACAGTGGGACAGAGAGCACAAAACTGGACAACTTGATCAATGAGTCGTGTTCTCTTTGGATGAGAGTCGGTTCAGTACCAGAAGCAATTCTCAACGCGTTTGATTTCGGAGAGATCGGGACCCAGTTTTATCCCAGTAACATCAAGGAAAGACATCGTTACGGTGGTCCTGGGTTCTTGTCTGGGTTGGCATTATGCTGAACGGTGGAACTGAGCTTCCCATTTTCGACAGAGGGTCTGTAACCGGGGATAGCTATTGTGAGGAGGCCGGGCATTCTTCCCCATGTGCGTCTTTTCGAGGTGCCATTGGCCCAGACTTCGCTTTATGGATGACAATGCACTGCCACATCGCACTCTTTGCTGTTCGAGGGGCTGCTGGAAAGTGAAGATATCACTCGAATGGATTGACAGCGTGCTCCCCAGATTTAAATCCCATCGAACATGTGTGGGATAACTTTTGGGGAACGTATTGCCACGCATCATCCGGGTACAACCAACAACTCAAACGAATGTTGATTGAGGAATGGAGCACTCTACCTCCAAGAAATGTTACTTAACTGGACTGGGTATATGCGGAGACGGTGCAGAAAAACAACCCCTTGTAGTAAGGGGAGGGCATATACCATATTAGGAGACATCTGCTTGTTGTTCTTCCCATTGGATGAACAATCATAAGTCACGATACTATGCGTTCAATAAAAAGCTTGTTTTGTTTGATTCCCATGCCGTACATGCGTTGTATTCCTTTTCAGCACCGATATACTTTCGTCATCCTTTACGTACATAATACTCTCCCTCATTTCAGAATTTCATGTCTCTCTTCCCCCTATTGAATAGTCATCAATTGAATCTGCTTTTCCTATCCAACTCCGGTGTTCAACCCCCTTCTGCATCTACTTCAATACAAGATTCGAAAAAAAGGGCAAAAAAAATCGTGCAAGAAAAAGAAAAAAAAAGAATTGATTAAAAAATGAATGATGCAATAATAGAAATAAAGATAGCATCGCACAAACCGCGAAGAAGTACACCTCAACAGGATTCCTCAGACAAGGACATGATAGAGTACGACCCGGATGAACACGTAAAGAAACATCATAATATTGGGGAATATTCCCGCGTAAAAAAAAAGTAAATAACCCCAACCTGTTATAAAAATATAAAGAAATAATTCTATTACTTCTTAATACTTTCTATATTACTTTACACCATTACTTTTATATAAAAAAAAATATATCGCTTTTAAACCTTTGTCTAGTTTTTACCACTTTTTATTTGACATATTACTTTAACTATCGTATTTCGATTTAATTTCGGGTTGTTTTTTTTTTTTTTTGCTCATGTGTTTTAAACCTGTTATTTTAAGATCTTGTCTGACTTTTTTTGGAAAAGCCCAAAACAAGGTTTGTTTGTTTTTATCTTTTGAATCGCATTTTTTTATTTAATATATGATGTTTTACTTGATTTGTATTGTCCATTTTTATAGATATTTTTATAATAGTTTTCATGTTTTAACAAGTGTTTGGCGCAGTATAGCCAGATTGGGCTCTTGCGCCATAAACCCAAACACTAACTCACTCAAAATATATGGATACGATGGATTCCTTTATTCGAATCATTCGCTTAAAGGCGTCAAGTTAGGTCCGAAGCCAATCCACTGTATTGCAGTGTGTCTGTCAAATGAGATCCATTGTAACGTCGTGTTTCTTCTGGTCCACATAATTTTTGATGGTATTCTAGCCAATGATTCATTTGAAAAGGGTTACGTAGGGACTTGCACTGCAGGGTTTGAATTAGAAGGATGATGAGATGATGAAGCCATGTCCAAGACGGGACCAAATCAGACAGTACCATGGGCCAAGAGGACTGTTATGGCAACCTGTAATATTATCCACATATTAGTTTGTTGACGAAAATAGGAACCTTATTTCTTGCAAGGCAACAAAAATAACTGGACTGTCAAAAATATGAGCAGGTGTTAGCTTTGCATCTAAACACTTATTATAATTCCTTTAAGTTCTTCTACATCCTTAAGAATCTTCATTCCTTTGTGATGACCTGTTCTTAGCCCAGCAACAGTATTTGTTATAAGGCGATCTCCACTTATATTAAAGATTTTATTCTTTACAGGAATTATTTCTCATTAAAGTTGAAATTTGTCACAGCATTTTGCGTCTAATAAGGTATTGTTGACAAGGTTGTCATTATTAAGTTTTCTAGCTTCTTTTGCCAGTTTACCCGCATTTTCATTGCCTGTAATGTCAACATGTTCAAATAACCATTGGAGAAAGCCGAGTTTATTTAACTCCCGTAATCTAAACACGTCACAGAAAATCTCTTCAGCAATCCTCCATTTAGAATTGCTTGGATGTCTGCTTCTGAGTCAAGAAAAATGACGAGACCTTTAGCCTGTTCTGGAATAGGGAGGGTCTCATTTAGATCAAGAGCCTCAACTATCGCCCGAAGTTCTCAAGTGAAGCAAGGGGCAATAGCACCAGCACCGATTACTCATCGGTAGGTTGCATCACTTGAAGTGATCAAAAATACCCCGAGACTCCATTTATGAATATTTCATCAGAAAAATAAACCAAAAAGTTTGAAGGAAAATGGAAAATTGCATCTTTCTTTTGGGAACTTTGCAAAAGCTGTCTGGCCTCCCCGGCCCTTTTTTTCCCGAGAATGTTAAATTTTTTTCAACCCTTTGTCTAAAACCTTTTTCCAGTTAAGATTTTCAGTAAGGGGATAGATTCACATTAATCCTGTTGGGGATTATGCCTTGTATTACATAGTAAGAAAGAAAAGAATGGGACACCAACTCAGGTTGCCACTTTGTCATTCGACCTTGGTTCAAAATTACGATATGGATTTGCTATAATAATCGCCCATTGTAATAATGGGCAACCGAAAATGTTTATAAACAAACAATCATTTTAAATATGAAGGGTTGCCCAAATGAAAAATGGACAAGCTCAATATAAAGAATGATTTTATTGGAAATCAAAAGAAATTGCTCTGGGGGGTTGTAACACAGATCCCAAAGTTTTGGCAGCAGATCTATGTCTTAACTCTAAAAAGAACGAGGCTGATTCTCGAGGAAGACCTGCCAAGCTTCCTTCTCTTCATCATTCAAATAGAAACGTAATGCTGTCTCAAGTTGCCTAAAGGCTTAGGAAAGAGTGAAAAAATCGATTTACTTTTTTCCCAAAAAGATCCCAAATTTTTGGGAGATCTTTTCACCCTAAAAAAGGAGGCTGATTCTCAGGAAGACCTGCCGTTTCCTTCCCATTTTTAAAATAGAAAGAATGCGCCCCAATTCCTAAAGGCTAGGTTACAGGGACAAACTGTATTTCCGATTTTTCCCAAACATTTTTTTAAAAAGTTGTCTTGGATTCAAGGGGCGTGTGGGTGGGGTTTTTGGAACCCGATATCGTATTTCAAAAAACCGAATTAACTTTTCCCAAGAGTTTGGCCTAAACGTGCTCACATGACTGCCATATTTTTTGATAGATATACGCATAATCAACTCCCAATTAGAAACCAAAACCAGTCATGTTTTATCGGGTTTCACCCTTATGGTAGATTTTTACTTGATAACTTCCCTACCGAAAAGGTTTCATTGCTAAACATTGCTGGGTGTACATTTCCCTACCATCCTTCGTGTCCTGTTTGTTTGTCATATGCCTCATTCTGACGAAATCGATTGTCACATTTGGAAAACCTTATATTTATAACAAATGGAAAAAAGCTCCTATTAAATGAAAAATTTTTATTTAAATGTAAACCCAATCCACTGCCTTTCCCATCGATGTTTCGCTTTTTTTGGGGTTTTGGGGGAACCATGCAAAAAAGTTCACCATATTTATTTCTTATGCCCAAACAAAAATCGCCATTACCCCGGATGTGCGTCATAAACCAGGAAACACAAACACCGGTCCGGAAAAAAGCTTTGGGCCTTTTAACGACACCCCTTTAACAGCAGTCAACCCCATTATGACCCACGCGTCTCTGTACTGGGGATGGCCCATCCATTTCCCGTTCTTCTACTAAAACAAAGAACAATGCGGAGGAAATTGCGAAGGGGGATTTTCACTTCCGAAGAGTTATTGAATAAGTTAGGGCCCCTAATGTGGAACTGGGAATCCATTCTAAAACTTTTCATCGCATATTTCGCAAGGCAAATAAAGGAATAAAATTAACATTAGAATTGTATATGTCTCTCAACACTTCCTTTATTATTGGAAATGTACACAATTTATTACGGTTTAAAATATAAACATATACCACATTTTACTTCATGATATGTTAGTGTAGAGCAGTTATTCAGAAACGATTGTAGTAATTTTAATCAGGCAAATGTGTTTGTTGCAGCGCTAATTGCTTACAAAGTCAAATGTGAATAATGTTTTTATACGGATTTTTGCTGCATTTCCTATCAGATTAAAAATGTAAGACAAAAGTCTGCCTAGGAACTATGAAAAGATGATTAACATGCCACATGCCTCTTCAAAGGAAACAGATTTTAATACTATTTGGGGGCCGAATAGTTGAATATAAATTAGTTATTTATATATATTGTAATTTCTGTAAAAAATATGCAATGCGCTACAAATTATGGCGATGGAAAACTTTTAATTCGTAAATGAATATCCTTTGTTAATGCCACTCTACAGCAACAGGAGGACTATTGGTGATGAATCTCATACATTTGAACAATAGCCAAGTGACACAAGAACGACACAGCAGGATCCAGTCTCCAAACTTCCATTCCACGCTGACGTGAGGGCTCTGAGCCTCAAATGCTTTAACGTGAATAAATCCCGTTACACGGTGGGTCCTCAGTGGTACCAGAACTTGGACTTCGACCTATACAAGAACGAGGATAATCATTCGAATATCGTGATTAGGTATATTATAGTGCCATATAGAAACAGAAGTATTATCTTTCAATGAAAATACTTGTATATATATACAAAGGAGAAAAAATAAACTAACTCAATCATTCACTAATTTTTTCAACACAAGGTTTTCAAACTTTAGCAAAAAGGAATTTTAAACATGTTCTTTTGTTGATGAATCCCTTAGAAAAGGGTTTTCCGTAAATAGGTTCTTTGGGGTTAGGGGGTTTAGGGGGAGTTATGATCAGTGATCCGCCCCCGGGCCGGGCCGGGCGGTCCCTGGTCAAATGGGCCCCCCGCCTAAAGCATTTTTAAATATTGCCATTTTATTTAAATGGGGATTTTCTCTCGGTTTGCAACCTTTCCCCAGAAATCACTTTAATTCCACGTTAAATCCTTTTTATTCTTTTTTTAACTATATTTTTTTTCTGAAGGTATATTTAAATTTGGAAATTTTAAATCAAAAAAATCTAAAATATCAACAAGGTCCTACCTCAGCGAGCAGCGGTAAAATTATCAAACGTTGACCGGTCCGCAGCGATAAGAAGGTTATGGAGCACTGTTATAGATGACATTTCCCGTTTTTCAATTGTTAGACCTACAGACTTGAACCATGGCAACCAGGTCTCGTTTTATGAGTAGAAATCCGATAAGAACGAGTTTTTCGGAAAGCGACAAACAAGAGTAGGGGGAGTTACATGGGTTTGTTATAGATAACAAAATATTTTTTTTTTGAACTATTAGACTTTCAGACTTGAAATTTGACATTGTTACCTAAATTGAGCAGAGATTCACTAAGAACCGGTATTGCGAAAATCAAGTCTCAATGGGGGTTACAGGGAGCATTATAGATTAAAAAACGTTCCGTTTTTGAAATATTAGACCTAATGAAATGTATCAATGTGTTGTATAAAGATCCGCTAGGAATGGTCTTTGAAAAAATTGACTATAACTTTGAGCATTATAGGGAAGTAAAAACTAATTATACTTTCGTTCGATAAATTCAAGTTATTTTTCAGTCAAGAGGTAAGAGCTATGTGAATATTTTTTCTATACAACCGAAAGCTTAATTTTAGGACTTAGATATAAACAATTTAAAGAAAGTATTTAGCCATAGAACATCATGAAAACCAAGCGAAGTGGAGGGTAACGGGAAGTCTATATTCGTAAGGCATAATTAGTAAAAAACATAAAGTTAGTTAAAAATTTAATAATAAACAACTCATTGAACTTAATAAAAACAATTAAAAGTATTCATTTATTTGATTTAATGAAAAATAATGTTAGTTTTATATTTATAACCACATTAATTCAAAATCCTTACCGAAAGCAAATCTTATTCACTTTATTATGTTCTTCTAACACAACTGCCGTAAAATAAATCGTTTTCAAGTATTGCATAATGATATATTTTAACACACTTTCCTCCTTTCCTGAGAAAAAATTATGACTTTACCTATGACACTTGTTTAACAATTGACTGAGAAGAAACCCTTCATTAGTGTCAGCTAAAATCCACCCTTTCTACACCAAAAAGCAAACAAGCTTTTATAAATCTTCATCAAGGAACACAAAACAAATCGAGGCCAGTCTCTAAAGTGGGGCCCGGGGGCTTGTTTATGGTCCAACCGAATCTTTCCATTAGCGACTCGCTCTCCGCAGAAGCTATTGGATCAGAGCCACGAGCATAAACTACGACCCGCCATCGAAAAGAAAGAGAAAAAGGATTACATACTACTTCAAAATGATTTTGTTGCTCAAGGGAATGTTTTGTGGTGAAGGGTGTCTGCCCTTCTTTATGGCCTGTAGGGCTAATTAGTTGATTTCTCATACTGGAAAAAAAAAGTTGGATTTGGTAATTCGGATGGGGTGTCAATTACGGATCAGTGATCGTTGTCACTAACAGTATTTCAGAGTGACAGTGATGCTAAAAGTTTTGTGAGTGTTCCCCTTAAAAGGAGAAATTTTTTTTAACATTTTTAATGATTATTCCTTTTTTTGTTTTTGTAGAATGACTTGTTATCAAATGAAGCGTCTTTCAAAAACGAAAACTGTTTATTATATATACCGAAAAATCCGGCGTATAACGCACACTTTAAACTTAAAAAATAAGATCGAAATTTACAGGTTCGCGATATACGCCGGGTATAAAAATGAGAGCTTTAAAAATACAAAAAGATGAGCATAGAAAAAAATTTAGATTTATACATATATCGAAATTCTATTTCTTTGAAAGAAATAACATTCCACATATGAGCTTAAAGGATTGTAGTTCTAAAGGTACGCTATTTTTTTCTAAAGCTTGGAATAATAACTAGAATAAATGACTTCAAAATATATAAGTATTGCTCAAGTGCATTTCATGTTTCTTCGTAAAACAGGAAGAGCACGTTATACGGCGAATATACCTAAAAACTAAAAATTACTGCTTGAAAGTATAGGTGCGTGTTATACGGCGGTACACGTATACGCCGGATTTTACGGTATATATATTTCTTTATATAGTAAACTGTTTCGGTAAATCGTAAAATCTCCTAAACTTACTGAAAATTTTTATTTGGATATTGATTATTTAATAGTGTATTAATCGTCTTATAATATATTACCATTTTCCAGGGTGAGTGTTTTTTAATTCTATATATAAAATGTGATTTCGAAGTTTCATTTTATATTTTTACTAGCAATGATAAAACTACGATAAAAAGTCAGATGTTATAACATGCAGCAATCAATTCCATAAAAATGTGTTTAAGCAAGAATTATCGTTTACACTGTTCTAAACGAAATAATGTATTAATTTGTCCTTAACTGTTTAAATTTCTCTATTTAATAGGGAATAATTGCTGAAAATTTTATTTCGTATGGATTACGAAGAATTTGTGCCGCGAGATGCTCCAGCTCGTTTTTCTTAATAGAAATATTAAAAAAACTTAAACCTGTACATATTTTCAGTTTAAATCGGAAAGTGGCAATCATATTTAAAGAACTGTTTATACAGAAGATCTCATATATTCTCTAATTCTGAAATAAAACTGCCTCTCTACGTGTGAAGTTTCACTCCTAATTTAGCCACAAAAATGTTGAAACTTGAATATTAGTTTTTGCGTGCTTACATAGTATACTGTCGACCTATTTCGCTGTATCAAAAGGCCTCCTCCACATCAAAAAGCGTCACCAAATACTGCTATCATTTCCGCACATGCGCAGAAACAAATTGTTGCGCATGCTCATTTTGTATCAGTTCGTCACCGAATGTATTGTAGAAGATATAAGAGAATTAAAAATAGTATTTGAAAAAAGAAAAGAAGAAAGTGTACACTTTAATTAACAAAAGATCTAATAACGACAGTATTTAGGGGGCCGAAACGCCGTAATTACATTCAAAATCACGACAAATGAATCTTCTTTACATAGACGCCACCCTATAAATTTGTATAAGTACGAATCTAAATTTAATCGTACAGTTTAGCTACTTTTCTGAATTTTTCCCTTTTACTAAATCCCATAGTTTTTCGGGTACTACTTACGTATTAGATCATATATATGGCAATACTCCATTGCATTATCTTCTATAGAAAATAGATCTTAAATTTCAGGCATAACTTATACATCGAAATAAAGAAGAGTATTACAAATTATAAACAAAGCAATTACTTTCTAGCACGCGCTTATTGCATTTGAGTTAAGCGGGAACGGTTTTATTATTGGCTGTAAATGGCGGGAATTTGGCAACCTTTTTCGATTTGACAAAACTAGCGTCAGTATAATAGGCAAGTACTAATTATGATATATATATATAATATTTTTAAACTTCTAAATTTAAGAAGCTGCCACAATTATAATTTTTTTGTCCCAAGGTGATGTAGAGAAAAAACTATTAAATGGGAGATATTTAATTCATTTTTTTTAAAAATTTTTATTTGAATTTTTCATGTTGAATATTTATTTATATTATTTGTGTATATCTTCTACATTGTAAATAGATTTTTCCACTGGTATCCTCTTTAAGTAAATTAATAATAATATACAGAGGTGATAGAGATACAATCTATATATTCATACACCAGAGTATTTTATTTGCCTACTATATACAACACCGATTACATGAAGAAGCAAATTGAAGTAGATTTTTTAAAATGCTTGTCAATCATACATAGTCTGTTTACTACTGGAACATCTACCTGAATTTAAATATTTATGAAAGTACATTAAACCGAAATGTTTGCTAAAATGCCTTTCGATGTTTCCCAGAGAACAATTCTGCATTTTCTACAACTTCCAAAAATGTTCGCTTTTATAGTCGAGAAAATTTTATGTCTTCCAGAGAGCGAAAATGCAAACATCCTTCTCCTTTTGTTACTTTTAGTCGTTTTATCATCATCGAAGTTTTCAAAATTTTGTTTCTGGATGTTTGATTTAGTTCATTCCCACGTTTTACTCTTTCAAAAGTCTATTCAAAACAAGCATCTAAAAAGTAGTCTTTTTGTGTTTTTTACATCATTAAAATAATTTTCGCTTTACAGCGGAAGCTGTAAAAACAGTTTTTGTATAAATTATCCTTGCTTCTCCCGTTTGAAGGCTCTTTAATGTTTAAAGTGAAAAATGTGCTTTTTCTCATTGGTTGTTCATTATTCTAAAAGGAATTTACAACATAAGTAATTGAGATAAGAAATGTTGAATATGAAAGCATTATTTCAAAATAGTTAAGATAGTTAGATTTCAAAGAAACATTTAACATTAATGATTGAATAAAAATTGCTAAGCATAAAAATCAATGCTTTTTAACAGATAAAAACTATAAATCCATAAATTTCTAATCCAAAAGAAGTAATTTTGATTCACAAACAAAACTCTTATTTTAACAGAATTTTTTATTTCCTGAATGCTACAGAATTGAATTTAATAAATGTAATATCCCAAACCAAACGATTTCTTATTTGTTGTCATTCTACCGAAATAAATGTTTGAGAGAAACAATAGAATGATATTCATTTTTAAATAAATATCGTCTGCATCATACACAAATAATTGCATTTATGAAAATTATACTCAACAAATATCGTCTGCCTTATGGAACAGTTATATAAATGAAAAGTTCAATATATTTTCTGCATTAGAAGGTAAAACTATTATTCTATTCTCAATAATAGTAATTTTATTTCTCTCCAGCTTCTCTCTCAGACATGCATTTGCTTGTTTAATTTCTTTGTCAATAAATTTTTATTCTTAATATTAGTTCAAAGGCATATGCTAATATTACTTCGCAATTAACTTTTCCATTTTTATTTCATGCAGAAATATAAAACATTTTACGGGTATTACTCTTCAACAAATCACTTTATGCTTCCATTTCAAACTTTTTTAAAAACTTGTTTTATTCTATTAATTTAAAAGTACAGTATAATTTTACTAGGAAGGAAAAAAGTATTTATTTGTTTTCAAAATGAAGCGAAACTTTGTAAATATAAAAAGTAAACTGTTACTAGTCGATAAGTAGTCACGATTAGAATGTTTTGAAAACCACACAAATTTTAGAAAAAGTATAAATCAGTGTTTTTTCATTTTGTTCAACCTCCCCCCCCTCCTTCAACAACTTTTATTTTTTGTAACCATTTTGAAATTTTTAGTTCCTTTGAAATCCCAAATTGATACAGAATAAAAAGGAGGAAGTTTCAGTGTGGTATACAAGACCTGAAGCAGCGTAGGAAGTGCACGGCTTTCGCCTAAAAGTGTATTCTGTTTATACACTAGACAGGATGGTTTCGAAGAGTCTATGGCCTCCACAGTCACTTAATCTATCCAGTTATAACTTATATTTGAGGGCTAATCGAAAGGTCAAGAGTTTTCAGAGCAACTCCCGCATTTTTGACGCATTGTAATGGAATGTGTACAATATTATCATCAACACTCAACGAGACGAGTTATAGTGTCTCAACAAACAAAATTCTTGTATTTATGTGTGGCAGGACCATAACTGTAACTGTTTTAAACAGTACCTATAGAGCCTGATGAACACACAGAAATAACCTTTTGCTTTACATCTAATAGTTTAATACAGACGGATAATTAATATCTTTTTCACTTATTTCGGGTTTAGTTTAGCTTGGACTATATTGTACTAATTAAGTGATTATTTTACATTTAAAATGACAAGGTATGAACAAAGAAATATAAATCGTTCGGTTAAGAAGCCCTCCAACATCTTCAAACAAATGGTATTAAAAATTAGAATATTTTTATATTCTGAAAATCCTATATTAAAATAATTTAATTCTCAGCCTTGGTTTTGAGTAAGCAAGTATTAAAATAAATCTATTTGATTAGGTAACTTTATAACATCCGAAATTAAATTTAATTTTTATCAGTTGAAATATTTTATGTGTAACCTGTTTCAATTCTTTTGACTTGAAATTAGTAAACATACTTCCAAGTTTATTTGTTTTTGTATTTTTTATTTTTGTAATATCAAAGGACAAATTACACATAAAACTCAAACGTGTTCATGTAACATAGACTACCTCCCACACACTCGGAAAAAAATTCCATGCTTATAGTTCAGTTTTAGCTATGTACGCAGCTTTAATTTTCGTATTATAGATAGCTGTTTAACAATGAATCATTAATTGCGTACATTATTACGCTTGCAGTTTTAAATATGTATATGTTTTGCTTTTATATAAAATTCATTAACATGTTTTAAAGTACCATATTTGTTTTTAATCTAAGCCGCATATTTTTTCCATTAATGATGCTACTGAAAATCGGGTGCGGCTCAGAATCGAAATAGGAAAAATTCGTTGGAGAGGAGAGATTGATCATGGTATTGACTATTGGAGCAATAACAGGTTCATATACGTATTCAAATGTCTCTTTAATACTCGTAAAATTAATTATTTAATTCTTATTAGCTCATATATTAATTTTTTTAAAAATTTCGCAATTTTCGCAAATATTGCATATTATTCATTATTTTTCCCCCTCAAAAATATGTTAAGGGTTTGGGAGCGGCTTAGAATCGATGGAGGCTTAGATTAGAATCAGTTAATTGTAAAACACGTACCCATATATTTTTCCGTAAATACTCTATTTAAAACATTTTATAAAAAAGTAAGACTTGCATTAGGTATGAAAGCATAAAATAAAAAAAATTGAATGTATGTATAAAAAAAGATGTAATAAACATATATGACAATTTTCTATGAATTTAAGAATTAATATATTACCGTCTGTAATCGAATGGATTTAATGTTACCTGTAATTAATTTCTTGAAATAAGTCTTAACATAGCGTATTTGTATATAATTTCAAAACGGAATTATACACGATAACACAAATTACAATTGTTTATTTGTTTGAGTCCCAGTATTAATTATAAAATAAAAATTAAAAATTGCATATTACTCATAACGTACTATGGATAAAAAACATTCAAAAATTTTGTGAGATGAGAGGCAAAATTAGTTATCTTTCGAGGCATTGCACTAAATTAGGAATAGTTCTAAGATTACTAGAAGAATAATAAAGAGTATTGTGCTGTACTTTTTAAGGAAAAATAATTATCTTACTTCTACAAGGTCGAAGAAATAAACAAATAACATGGGAAGAATTAATGAAATTTGAACAGCTTTTCTTCTCTTGTTTTTTGCGCATTAATTTTTCTCCATTACGAAAATAAAGTTATTTAGTTTCCAAATTCTAAGGAATAAACAAAATGGAGACGTAAAACAATTAACCAAATTCAGACTTTTTGTGTGTGTGTGTATCTGTTAATACGTTTTTACTGTTTTTTTCGCTCCAAAAGATGAATGATAAAACAACTAATTATAATGAAATAATAATACTTCTAATTTACAGTAACTTTTAGTAAAAGAAATAATTCTAAAAGAGTATTTAGTATTCGAGTATTTCTATTTTTTTCTTAAGTCTCAACTGATAATAAAAAATAATTCTACTTTCATCTTTTAATTACACTTCAGAATTTTGAGTAAAGCAACTGATGCTTTGATAATAATAAGCTCTCACGCATGATCTCAAATTTTCATTACTTTAGAAATCTAGTTTCACAGGTAAAGTAAAGAATTATATGACTTTATATTAAAAAAAATAGAAATGGAATCTTTATATAATTAAGTAAATAAAACGAATATTCAGAAGTGAAATATTTTTCAGCTGTTGCAGCAGGAATATTCAATTTCCGATATCTTTTACAGTGGAAGATACTTATTGACTTTTTAAAATTACTTTTTTGTCTCGTGTTTCAAATTAGAAGAAATTGTGGAACTGTGTACAGTAAAATCAAAGATATTTTTCTTATTTCGAGTTTATAAAGGTAGATGTGTTATTACTATAAATATTTCTTCCTAGAATAAAACACTATATAAATTTAGCTATAGCTTTTAGTGAGTTATATTTGACTTATTACTAATTATTTTTTCCCCTTTTAACCCATTATAACGCCTTGAGAAGTATACTTACCAGCAACTTCATTAATTTTTAAATGTTATTGGAAGTTATATTCCCATCTATTGATTTGTGATGCTAGTACAACTGATTTCTGGACTTTCAAATCCTAAATGCAATAGACCACCTGAAAGTTCCTTGATTAGTAAGAAACTGTTTTAGATGACGGGTGATTGACTTTAATTAATGACTTATGCCATCTTTACAAAAAAATCTTACAGACGTTGGTGTTTTTGTCCCTCTAAATCACATTAGAAGAGAACAAGATACGTTTGTACAGCTAACAATGTCCCAATAAATGTTTCTCCCTATTTTCTGAAATTCCATGGATAACAATATGCATAAATTATAAATATTTGGAATACAAAATATATTTTATTTATAATTCTTTTTGTATGTTTTAATATTTGCAAATTATATTTTAAAAATCGTGTTAGCAATATAAAAATAAATACAAAACATAAGAGTCGTACCATTGAATGGGCAATGGGAAATTAACAAAATCATACATCCCACCAAAAACTGGCCTTAAATAAAATTAATTTTATGTATTAATCTTAATGAATCGCTTTTTATAAATCAATCTCAATCCCAAATATATTTTAACATAACATTACGAAGAAAAAGACCATACGAGGGATTAAAGAAAACTTCACCATTTAAATAATCCTTACTCTCCCAACTACTTTATTTGTATTCTAAGACATTTAAACAGGCATTTCTAATTAAAATCGTACCCATTTAAAGAATAGCAAACACATTCTGAGCAACAGAAAGCAATTAAAATATTTCTCCCAGTTCACTTGCATAACATCCACAATATATTCCTAAATCATAAATAATTTAGTTTTACAGTATTGCAATATAAACTTGGAGCATATTTTAGCATACATATATTATTCATATTTTATTAATATATTTGGTAACTCTAGAAAATTTCATCAGAATTAAAACAAATTGCGCCATAAATTTAAGAATGGAATTTGAATTACGATTTCTCATAATTGTTCCATAAAAACAATACTTTTTTTAATCTTGTCGGGAATTCAAATGATATGTTGTGGAATTTAAACACGATTTATATTCTTTTCACATGAACATAGCTTTAACATTGCAATTTGTATGCGCCAAGAGAAATTTTTAGTTCATACGCTGTTTTATATCTGTTACCTGGAATGTGCTGATTTCTTCAATCGCTGTCTATTTAAAAGCAAAATACCTTATTCTTAAAACTCTAAGATTTAAATTAAATCATATTGTAATATTGTGCCACATGAAAAAAGGAAAATATTTCTTAATTTACATCATAAATTGCAAAACTGCGCTTGAACATACACATTATTCACTTTTAATAAATCATCTGTTAATTTTGAATATACAGCAATTAACAACAGAATGTGGTTTAATAGATAATTTAATTTTGAACCTGTATATAGAAAGAAAATAAATTGTTCTGAAATTGAAATATTTTTATCACAACGGGAAAAAAGCCAAGTATCTCGATAAACTTTCACCTTAACATCGCAAAATCATCAAAACATTCGAAGAAAATAACATGGTTCGTTTCCATAGAGACTGAAAGAGGCAATAAAAATAAATTCCACATCCTAACAATTTCCGCAACCACACACAGACGATATTTACCGAATGACTGGGACTTCCACTTCACTAAACGACTGACCATAATCATCCCACGACTGGATTCCCCAAAGCGGTAACGGCAGAACCGCCGCTTTCGCTCTTACGCCGAATTCAGCCAATCACCTATTGGAGCCTCTCCGAGATTTATCTACTGCCAATTTCCTGCGGAGCGATTAGGGTTCCATTCCTCTTGAAGCATCTGCGCGCTTTGAGAAGACACATGGATCGAATTTTAAGAACTGGCAGATGAGCAAGTGCGGTTAAACGGAACAATCTCCGGCGATTACGGTTACAGATAGAGACAACATTTCATTGACGTCATCTTGAAGCAGAAGCGACACATTCGTTGGCGACTGCTCAGGCGGAATTTATCTCGTAATTAATGGCAACAACTAGGGAGAAAAAGTGGTGAAGTGCGTTTCATTAGGGTAAGAGGCCATAGTTTGAAATTAAATATGCTCGGATAATCTTTCGGATGATTTAATAAGGGTTTGTTTTGGATTTTTTTCTGTTTGCTCTAAATTAAGAATTGAATTAGCTATTATTAAGTTAAAATTGATTTAAGGGGAATTTTAATGAAGAACAAAAGTATGATTGTGTATGATTTATTTTAAGAGTTAAGAACATGCACCATCATAATTTTCATTTAGTTTTTAAAGATAAAATTTGGTTCAATATCAAGAACTTTTATTTTAAATTATCATGTGTGTTGATATTAGTTTAGGTTTTAGTAATTAACACAATACACAGATTGCGGCACCAGACATATGTTTATGATGATCAAAATCCTTTTAAAAAAGATATTTTTGTTACGTTACATATAACGCGGTTAAAAAGTTTCATTCTCAAATTAAAATTACTTTCAGAACTGAACCAGTGGGGGATACCTGAAAGCATATGAAACATAGGTCGACCATCACGCGCTGCTATTTTTTATTTTAGTATTTTACCTTGTTCAAAACATTGTTTCATCCTGTAGGGAATTTATATGTCCTGTTCAGAGAAATGCCGAACAGTCATACTGTTATTTAAAATTTTCAGCAAAAGTTATTACTATCCATAATTTATAAGTATGTTACAACTCCTCTGAGGAACTACTGCAAACAATCTCTTACACATACAACAGTGTTTCTATGACTAACCGTGTCTCACAACAGATAACGGTGTTATTACGACAAACAGTGTCGCACGACACACGTCAATTTTACCACGGCATGCATTGCTACTTATCACTTGTCATGCTACACCGTCAAAGATACTTTTAAGAATGCTGAAGTACAGAAATCTAATTAATTTAAACCTGGATATCGACACATTATGTTGAACTACGATTCTGGTCAACTTTGAATACTTTAATTCAAATGGAAATTTGCAACCCCAAAAAATGGGTCTAACTTTTGCTCATGTCTGATAAACAAGAAAGCTTGAAATTGAGGTAAACGCAATGGCAATTAATTCGATTTGAATAAGCGCCGCACTCTGAAGCAACTCGAGGCCTCTTGGCAATGGACCTCTTATTTTTACGTAAATACGGTCAAGTGACGAAGTTGTCTCCCGACACTCCCCTCTGCAAACTTCCAAACCACTCAAACTAGAAGATTTTGAGTCACGAATGTTTTAACGAGCATCAACTTCGGTTTCCTATCAGTTGCACCGGAACTTAAATCCGTGATGGTCACGAGTTCGAGACAATGACCTCTCGGATATCAAGGCCGCTAATTTTAATCCAAATGCATGAGTTTCAAATTACAATCGCAATGACATGTTCATCTGTTGCATGTGGACGTCTTATCAATATCGATGCTCGACGCATAACAGAAATGAAATATCTCCTACATGGGTCTTAACCTGTTACGTTTCTCTTGTACTTTACTTCTCCTGTATTAAAAATTTATCGGTCACTCTCTATCTCAGGGGTTGGCAACCTTTTAGCTGAGGCGTGGCAAACCAATCTACTAATATGATTCAGCGTGCCACATAACTGGACATTTTTGAAACAATTCGATTCGCATGATAATGCATGCAGAATTAGAGAACAGAGATCAATAATATAGATATTTACAGTTTTATTATATATTAACTTTGCATCAAGATATTTCTTAACATAAAATACACAACATGAAATATAGTTATTTCTTCAACAAAAATTTTAAAAAAATGTACATATATTATGTATTTTTAAACATTTATTAATCTAAGAAATAGACAATATAAAATAGAAGTATTTCCCTTCATAATAGTTAAATAAAACGATAAGATCGACGTGTATAAACTTCTAGCTCAGCCAAAGCGTTAATTGCCTCGGACGTTTATGTCTTTCCGAAGTACGATTTTTTCTGTTCTTTGCTATCCATAAAATTATTCCGAAGATTATGAAATGAAATAAAAAGACCTTGACGGTGTTTGCAATGGATTTACTTATTTCAGAGGATTTTTGTTTATTTATTCCCTTCTCTTCTCCCCTTCTAATACATCACATAAGCGTGTCTACGTGGATAATGGGAGCGTTGGGGAGCGAATCGTGTAACTTTAATTCGGCAGTTTTAAGGGAATATTTATAAACCGTACAAATTATCAAGATAAGTGTTAATTTTTGTATATAATTTTATACATGGCAAGCACATAGGGACATTGATAATTATTAATGTTGTTCTTAATTTAGCATTGTTAAATTAACATTGTGCAATATTGATACATTTATGTGTATTATATCAGTATAAATGTGTATTTTTTTTTTTATTATGCCGGAATGTATTTTGTTTGTTTACTTTCAGAAAAGTTATCCCGCCCCTCTAGTGGGGTGCGCACCACTGTTTGAGAAACGCCACTCTAGAGTGAACAAAAAAGAAAATATTTTACGTGAACAACATTTAAATTCAGACATTACCATCCAAACAAATATTACACAGGATCGACAGAGTAAGAAGATTGTTGGTTCCAAATGAGGTATAGTATACAAATAGTTCGAGAATATTCGGCTCTGAATTGCTAGTAATTTTGAATATATCATTCAAAGAAATACGCAGTCCATATTATATTTCCCAATGATCTTATGGTGTAAACAGAAATAGGGAAGCATTACTAAAACTGTCCTCGAAACTGAAAATGTGTTGTTTGGAATAATGCCAGATATACTGACTTCTTCATATCTGGTTTCAAAGGATAGGAGTTAAAATATTAATGTGTAATAGCGAGCTATTGTAAAAAGAAGTAAAAATAAAATAAAATAAAATAAAAATGGAAATGCCACACACAAAACTACATACAATAAACATAAAAACTTAAATTATTACTTGAATTCATATATTTATAATATCTAAATCATAACTACAAACATCCTCTTTCGAAAGCACTAGTCTCATTTCATTAAGTATTAAAGAGTTAAATTCTTTACATTGACTAAATTATTCGCTACTCCTTGTAAAAGAGTAAATAGAAATTACACGTGCTTTACTGAGTATAGAGTGGATACTTTTAATAGTAATGTTTTCATTCACTTAAACATGTGATTATATGTTTTCCAATTTAATTGTTAGAAGTGTTATAATTCTCTGTGTTTTTAACACTTAAGTAGAGAGGGTGCTCAATTCTATGTTTTGATCTTCAAGGGGAGGACACGACTAAGAAAATTCCTTTAATGGTCGAGACTTGGTGTAATAGTAGTACACTTTTAGGGTGTTCAACCCTCAATGTGATTCCGCCGAAAGGCCAGTCAATTCGGCGAAAGTAGCCTTCGAAATTCATGCTTAGCTTTTATACAATTAAGTTTTAATTACCTCCAGCGACTCAGTGGCATACTTGGTAGAACGCCTGCTTCCTACGCTGGCGGATAGGGTTTGAATCATGCAATTAACTTTTTTTTCAATTCATTTAACTTTTTTTAAAAAAAATTAAATAAGTTTATTTAAAAAGGACTTATTATATATTTTATTTTATTATAAAACAATTAAATTAATAATATATAAAAAAGACATTATTTTTAGTATATTAATTATATAATAATTAATTTAACAATAATAATAATATATTTTACAAATGATTTTATACTATATGTGATATATTTTATTTAGAGTATATTGTCTTTCGCATTATAAAACTATTTGTAACTAATTTTTACATAAAAAATCATTTAATATTTTTTATAAATATTATTTTTAATACAAAAATATATTTATAAAATATAATACAATTATTTATATAATTGCAATAATTTTTTTGCTTTATAAATACAAAATAATTACATAAAATATCATTTTATATTTAATAAATCTTTCATAAATAAATTTATTTAATTTTAAAAAAATAATTGAACGAATTGAAAAAAAAATCAACTTTTTTTCCAATTCATTTAATTAACACTAAAAATAATAAAATAACATATTTTATTAATATAATAAAGATAATATATGTGTTTTTTATATATTATTAATTTAATTATTTTATAATTATATTAAATATTTAATAAGTCCTTTTTAAATAAATTTAATTAATTTCTTTAACAAAATTAAATGAATTGAAAAAAAAGTTGATCGAGTGATTGAAACCCTATCCGCCTGCGTAGAAAGCAGGCGTTCTACTAAGTATGCCACTGAGTCACTGGAGGTAATTAAAACTTAATTGTATAAAAGCTAAGCTTGAATTTCTAAGGTTATTTTCTCCGAATTGACTGGCCATTCGGCTAAATTATCTTGAGGTTGAACACCCTAAATGAGTACTACTATTACACCAAATCTCATCCCAAAATGAAAATCCTTAGTCGTGCCCTCCCCTTGAATAAATGGATTCCAGTTTGGTCAAACCATGGTGAAAGTTCACTGACCTGTTGCGTTATGCGTCGCCACACTTGTCCTGCACCTGGTATCATGGTTTAGAGTAGTATTGGGTTTCACTGCCGCACGCCTCTAGTACGCATTGAGGGTAGACTGAACCATCAGTGTTACATCTCAGAGGTATTGGGACTCATGATCCTCCCATACATTCGGTGCTTGCCATCAGCCATATTCTAACAGGATAATGCACTACCACACGTGGCACGCAATGCTCAAGAGTGTTTCACCTATCAGATTGAATTGCTTCCTTGGCCTATTTGTTCTACCGATCTATCTCCAATCGTAAACGTGTGTTCGATGCTTGCATTGACTGGGCCAGGACACACCACCCGCTGCTACACCAGATCAAATTTGGCTATATGTGGAAACCGCATGCTGCTATACCACAAGGATACATCCAAAGCCTGTTTGATTCTATGCCAAGGCGTGTGGCATCGTTTATAGCCAGCAATGGCGGCATCACTAACTACTGATTTTGCATTCTCCACAAGTCACAAGAAGCTATAATTTTAATCATTTGATCTGAGTACTACATGTCATCTTCCATATATATTTCGCTGTGATATCTCTGGTCCTTCTTGTTGCTGCATTTTGTGTGGCTATCAGTGTATATTATTTTGAATGCTAAATATATTCATTAAAATAAGAAAAAATATTCCATCAATATGAAAATGTTTAGAGCCTTGTTAATAACACTAATTCGCCATTGTGGTTGAACGATCCGAAGAGTCTGGCTCGAGGTTGACTTTGTTTCTGTGGAATGTAGTATTACATCGAGTTCTGATGCCACTAAAAGCTTGCATATAGGGGAGATGATGCACGTTAGATCTGTCAGGGATCGATTTTCTCATATTGGCATTCTATAAAAGTTTGAAAAGGTGATGCCAGGTCAAGTGTTGACATTCAAAATTCTCAAAATTCCAAAATTCGCTGCCAGCAGACTTTGTATTGCTTCAAATTGCGATTTTAATAATGCATCAGTATTTAATGATAATAATAACTTTCCATTTACTTGAAAAACTTTGTATATTGAATAAATATCTGTGTAATGTAACGTTCTCCCTTACCTCTCAAAGCCTAACTACCAAACTCCAGGAGTTCTTAATATTATGACTGAATCCCGACGTGAAAAAAAATACTAGGAAATAATCAAAATCAAAAATAATCAATTAACAACATTGATTAATAGTTTGACTCACGATATGAGAGGAGGATCAATTATCTATCCAATACTAAATAATCAGAACACACGTATCTGTAAGCACCAAATGATTTGTATGCTTTCTGAGCCTCCAATGAACGGATCAAGTGTTTCACTCTCGGCATGAGCAAATCTCGTTAATGGAGCTATAACTCTCTATGTGATAATTGCTTCAATAGTTGGTTACCACCTGAATCTAGGCAAGGACTTGCAAAATACCAGTGAAGTAATAGAAGCTCCTACTGGTAGTTAAAGTATAAGCTAACCTTTTTAACACGCGCACACACACACATGCGCGAAGCTCTCACTTTATACACTAGAAGTAATCTTTACATCACACTTCCTTTTTAGGAGTTGATAGTTAATTTTTCAATAAAATTCTAAAGAAAACGATCCCAACTTATTTTTCAGAAGTTAGCTGTTAGAGAGAGCATGTTTCAACATCAGTTACCCAGGCCATTTTACATTACAGTGAAAATCATTTTACACGAAACTGAGGGGAACGAAATATGTTTTCGTGTTAAAAGAATTTTGATCTATAGGATATTGCATAAAAAACAACAACAAAAAAACCCGTATGTTTAACAAAATTAAGTTTATTAGAATACATTGTATTTACATAAATATGTATATATGCATGTATTTAATAAAAATCAATGAAGAGGAGGGGACAAAAACATTCACAAGAACTGAAATTTAATGTAATTAAAAAAGCAAAACATTTTTTGAGTTTTTTGAAAAATAATCTGATTTTTCAGGGGGGCGTTGTCTTTTTAGCATCAAATAGTCAAAAAATTGTTTGATGTCATCCATTTCGTTATTCACTTTCACCCTTGGAGAATGTAAGTCAAAATAACTGCGAATACTTTTCATGATGTCCCTCATTTCGATTGCTGTAGGAACAGGAGCTGCATTATTCTTTTCAATTTCACCGTTGGAATCTGCATCAATGGTATGCTTTACCTTTGAACAAACTCCAAAATGTATTGATCGATCATAATTGGGGCTGTACACACATTACTATCATCTACTGTAACGAATTCTTCAGATGATACAGTTGGACATTCCAATAATACAGAAAAATATTGCAAAACCATCGCCTTTCATTTCGCTCTAAAAAAAATCTCTGGTGTTTTCCGTATTTTGTTCACTCCCACAAGGGAAATCTTTTCGTGTTGAGTGGTTTGTGTTTCGTGTTAAGAGAAAAAAATGCATGAAAATGCTTAGCAGTTTGTCGGAACCGTCGTATTACTTTGTGTTAACTAATATTTCGTCTTAAGCGTTTTCGCGTTAAATGTATTTCATTGTATTTACAATATTACTACTGTGAGAAGATGTCTACGTGTCAAAGCAGTATGTGGGTAAAAAAATCCGAAATCTGCAAAACAAAAGAAAATTTCACTTAGTATATACAATACTTGGTTTCGAAATAAATACCAACAAATTAAAAAGACTTTTATTATGTATTGAAACGCACTTAAAATGAGCAATGCAAGCAACGAGAATTTCTTCCAGTTTCCAACTTGGTTTTTTCAACACTGATCACTCAAAAAAAACTTTTTAAAATAACGTAATCATCTCCATGGTCATTATTAGCGACCCTTTTTGCATAATGCTGTTAACTTAATTAACATTTCGGATATTTTTCTCAGTTACCTAGAAAAAAGTCCATTCGATACACCTGCACATCACATTTTCCTCATTTTCTTCCTCTCTTTTTTTAAGCATCACGAGAAAATAAGCATTTAAAAAAATTAGATAGATATTTTTTATAGAGATACAAAATACATGCATGAAAATATTAAGTTGAATTAAATCTTTAAGAAAAGCATATGAGTTTTTATATAATTTATTCGCTTGCACATAAATGCAATTTGAAATATCCAAAAACAATACGAAATACCTTTTAATTTTTTAAAAATTAAACATTTGAAAAATTTGATTAAAATAATAAATTTGAAAATATCAGTGACGTTTTCAAAACTGTACGATTTGTCAAAAGCTTTTAAATTTTGTTTTAAAAAGGTTTATAATATGCATGCATGGTTTAAAAAGTGTGTGAATAAAAGTGACTTTTTTGAATAGCTTTTTAAGCTTTTTCACAGTACAATAATGCTACCATGAAAAAAAAATTTGCTCCTGAGTTGCGATTTTATAAAAGTTTTTTCAGTGTTAGATTTCTTTAAAAGCGTAAAATTTTGGACCTCTCAGATTTTCAAAGAAGCGAAAACATAGGAACCCATTTAGCTGGAACAAGTGCTACCGAAACATCCCAATTTTTTTTTTTTAGGTGTTTCTAGAGCTCCGGTGTCAAAACCCCAATACAAAAGCCGATAAAAAAAAATAGTTAACAAAGAAGCTTAGAGTGAAAGAGATCATGGTATATATTTGGAAGCGGGTTTAAATGCTAAAAGGCGAAAATTTCAGAAAAAGAAACCCGCAGAGTTTAAACAGCATCTGGCTTTTAAAAAGGGGGAATGATTAATTTGAACCCCCTTTCAAAACAGAACATTTAGGCAGAACATCAAAATTCTGAAGCCACTTGTCCGTTTTGAAACGTCGTCCGGGTTCACATTCAAAAAACCTGTTCAACTGAAAAGGGGAAAAAAATTGGTCAACGAATCTTTTTCACAATTTTCCTAAACAGATAGGGGTTTTCGTTTTAACGCACCTGAAACATACGATTGTGATTGTCTCCTTCCAACTGTCAAACATGCATGCTGCTGGACCAATCGCAATCTTGAAAGGAAGGATGATGAGGAAGAAGTATGAAGCAGTGCTGATTTAAGCGGATTTCGGGCTCTTGGCGCAGATCCCATTTTATGGCAAAAAAAGTTTTCCAGAAAAATCTGGTTAAGTCCAGATTATCCGGGTCCCTGGGCAACCAGCCCAGTGCCTAATGGATAAACCGGCACTGGTATAAAGATACAAACTTTGATTCCTTCAGTAGATAGAATTTTCATGGATGATAATGCATCCATCCATGCAGCGGGTACTGTCCAAGTTAAACATCTACCTGGGACCGGCAAAGTCACCCGACCTCATAACTGATCCATTTTGGTCTACATTAGAACGTTCAATATGGAATGGATATCTTACAGCAGCATCTCTCCCGGAATTTTCCCAATATCTTCACGAAGAGCGAATGGAAGCTGTATTATATGCCAAAGGAGAGGTTGTGCTGATAAAGGTTTCTTTATAAATCTAAGATTTTTTTCATTTTGATAACCACTTGTATAAATAATGATCAAAACAGTAACACAAATGTAGTTTATATAGGTAATGAACATAGTGGCTGTAGATATTCATATTGGATCACTGATTTTAATACTGGTTTAAAATACAGGACAGGACGCGGCATATTTCAATAACTCAGATCTCAGAATTTCAAGCCTGGTAGTGCTTCATACTAATTTAAAATTAAGCTTTCGTAACGGAGTGTTAGATTTCGCAGACAAAAAGAATTTGTTATCAAAATGTAGATGTAAAGGGACTTCATTGGACTATGAAAAAGAAATAAAACTACAGTGAAATACATTTAACGCGAAAATGCTTAGAACGAAACATCGGTTAAAGTATCCGACTACGTTCGGAACCATGATTTTAAAGAAGCGCATAAATGGATAATTTTCATATTTAATTAAGATATGTATAAAGTTAAACGAAGGGCATTTGAACCAAAGAAAAATTATTTAAAACAATATATTTCGACTAAAATTAACTTGGGCGTGTTGTGTACTTTGAAAAAGAAGTAACATGCAATGATGTAATAATAATATTTTACCTGTATATAGCTCAGACACTGTACACGAGGCTCAACTATAAGTTTTGAAAAATTCACTTTATTTTCAGTATTTACAACCATTTGAGTATATGCCGTGCTCGGCATTTTAAATTCTCCCTCTGTTGTCGTAAGAAACATGGATAAGCCCACTTTAAATTATTTCAAAAGTTATAAATTGAGCTCATGCATGAGAGGTCTCAAAGCTATATACAGACAAATATTCCTTCACAATAGAAGCATTTTTACAAAGAGAACATTTTTGAAAAAAGGTTATTCTAGGATGGGCACATGACTATCTAATATTTAAATCATTTTTTTGTCAAAATGTGTCCTTAAAACAATTTTATACATGTATTCTAATCGAAGTGACACTAAATATGATAAATATTATCCATTTATACGCTTTTGCATAATCACGGTTCCGAACGTAGTCGGATACCTTAACACGAATTAATACTGGGTTCCCAATAAACAACTATACATTTTCATGCAATTTTTTCTCTTAACAAGAAATGAAAATCGGTTAACACAAACACATTTTCCTTTTAAAAATGAACAAAATACAGAAAATACCAGCAGTGCAGGCGAGATTCAAGAGGGGTGTGAAATGAAAAAGATGTGGCTTCACATGTTTCGTAAAAAGGAGGCTAATTCAATTTCAATTACTTTATTTAGACAAAAAAAAGATGCTCTTACTTTATTTTATTTACTTAAATTGACTTAATTATACTAAACACATTTAGCTTGGTTTATGTTATATTTGTATGTATATTTAACATTTTTACAATCTCTTTAAATTACCCCATTATATAATTACCGTTAATTTTATTTTACAAATCTGTATTTAAATAAATTTCAGTCATATACCATATCATTGCCTATACATAATCAACTGAAATTAAACTCCTAAATGTAATAATCTTTTGCACTACACTGCTAATTACTGATCGAGATGTTAAACACGTAATTAGATCACGGAAGTTTTCTTCCTTTACTGGTTAGTTAAAAAATTGACTCACACAGGGGAAAAAGAGATGCAACTAATTAAATATATTCGAAATAAATTGAATAAAAATCATTTTAAGAACGTGAAATCCAGGAAGCAAAAATGAATGAAGTTAAGGGAGTCAAATAATTTTATTACGCGAAACAAAAATCAGATAAGAGAAAAAAGATTAGAAATAAAGATTGATTTTGTTAAAAAACATAAATAACTTTTTTTGTCATGTAATTCTCCAAGTATACAAGTATAACTTAAATGCATTTACGGAAACTAATGCGGCGATGATACGTTGCTTTATTGTATTTGTATTTTAGTATCCCACATGTCGCCCATCCGTTAAGGGGTTAGCCACGATGACCGCTGTGCCATAAGGCTAGGGTACGAATCCCGTAGAAGGCGTGGACATTTTAAAATATATTGTGCCTCTGTGGCATGGGGGTACTCGCGAGCCACAAGTCCTTCCGTTAGTTTGGTGGAAGGGGAGCAGAGATAGGTGGCTCCTGACCCCCCAGGGTATTCTTTGACAAAACTGGGTTGGAGTGAGTGAATATTAACGTCGCATTGTTCAACTACACGAGGGCTTTTGGCAACGGACCTTGTCCTTTGAACCACGGTCAAGTGACGAGAATGACACTTGAGTTGGCCTCTCCTAACTACAACACCACACCAACGGTAGAATGTTTGAGCTATCCACAGATTTAACGTGTATCGCGCTCTCCTACACCATGGGTCTTCAGTGGTACTGGTCTCAAACTCATGACATGTCGACCACGAGTCCGTTGCCTTGACCACTAGTCTACCACGGTCAGAATTGAGTTGGAACCGAGTTAAATCGTACTGTCACCTGTATGGTGCTCAAGGCTGCGGCTAATTACAGGCATACATCTAGCCCCTTGCTATGATGAAATTTGCGGTCCTGGATCTGATGCAGTTGAGATCAGGTGGCAGTAGGAAACAACAACAGTATTTCACAAAGGAATAAAATTTTATAACACCCATAGGGATTTTTAAATTTTTTAAAGTAGAATTATGTTTTATTCTTTATTGATTGGTTATGAACATCTCACTCAAAAACAACACAAAGACTATCGTTGACGGATTTCGTAATTCTGAACCATGATCAAGTGACGAAGATAACACCTGCACTGGCACTCCCTCTCCGAAATTACCTACCGACCACGAGGCATTTGGCATTGTCGGGTTTTGCCATCGTATTGGCCGTGCTAGCCTATTGGTCGTGGTAACGGACTCGTGGCAGGCGAGTCATAAGTTTGAGTCTAATGTGCTGAAAACCCACCATGTAGGGGAGGAATGCATCGAGAACTCAAACGTTATATGGTTCACAATTACGGCTACTTAGAGTTACTTCGCTAAAAGCCTTCGAGTAGCTGAATAGTGCGACGTTAAGGGATGTTGGAAAATAAAATCTTGACGCGACAATTTGAGATTTTGCATTTTTCAAATTGTACAGATTTTAACGCTTTCTAAAAACACCTTACTTTATTATCTAGGAATAACCCTTAAAATCTATTTTAAATATTTGTTGGTGATTTTGCCATTTGAAAGGAGAAAAATGTAAACAAAGTACTTAGTTTTTGCTTAAAAGTTTAATGTCTGATATTAACTATATCTGTTATTGTAAATTGAGCCATTTATTTTTTTATTTTCAACCGATTAGAAGTCTCACTGTTGTACATTAAAAATCAATTGATCCTCAAAATGTAAATTTTGATGTTCGATAATACTTTTCTGAGAAACTTACTGTTCACAATTTTCTTAATAAATTTTTATGTGATATATATTTTATATTGATAACTAATATATACTGAAATGAACTTTGTAAGAACACTCAAAAAATTTATTTTCATTTTTAGCATGTGAAAAAATGGGTCAATTTCACTATGTTTGATAAAATATTCATAAATTATTAAAAATTCAAAAAATTAGCTAAACGCTCATTTCATAATGAGAAAAGATGTACTTTAATTATATGAAAAATTTCAAGCGTGTACCAACAGATGTTGAGAAAAAGGTACATCGAAAACAGCTAATTAGCATTGTATTTATGCTAGAGAGAGGGTTTCCAACTCCCCTTAATATTTACTCACCCATCACTGCATCATCCCCTCTGCACGAGGTTGGTCTTCAATGGTGCTAGGGTTGGAACTCATGATACGTTCGCAACGGACTCTCGCCCATGAAAACTGGATTACCACAGCCACCGTAGTGATGATGACACCTGAGCTGACACCCCAGAACTTCCATACCATGCCCTGACAACACCATCTGTTTAGACCGTAGATTGCGGTGCATGGGTCTCTATTGGCGATTATTTTGTGGTACTGGGACTCAAACTCACGATTCAGATACAATTTTTTGCACCAGTTTGCGACCAAGACTTTTCGGATGCCATAGCTTCCTTTAGTTTCTAAGTACTATAATTTCTTTTCATAAAATAATAGTATTGCATCAGAGACCAAAATTAATGTTCTGCCCCATGTGTATTATGTTTTACATTGGCTTTTTTTTTAAAGGTTTTTAAATTAAACAACTCAGGGGGATAGCCATGGGGGCCCACCTATTTTTTGCCCAACTCAGAAAACGTAACCTTGGTCCTTGGGTAAGAGCAATTTCCGGTCTTTGTGGGTCGTTTGACAGGGGCCCTCGTGTTAATTTCCCCAAGTAAACGGCACTCTTTTATCGGCCCACTGAAGGGATGAAACCTGAGTCAACCGCCCGGGGTTGCGTTTTTAAATTAATTTTTTTTGGTATGATTGATTAAAATTAAAGCCCGCTGTTCAGCTACAGGGGGCCGGTGACCCACTTTTTTGAACCTGATGGTGCGTGGACCCCTGACCCAACTTCCCCACACCAACGGGGGGGACGTTTCAGCTCTCGACAGATTTCGTGCATCGCTGCCCCCGGGGGGTTTTTGGTGGTACTGGGGAACTCGTGACAAGAAAAGCCATGATCCGATCCCTTCCCTCGGCTACCGGCCGTGTTTAGTGGGATAAAGCCTTTGTTGCTCCATATCCCACAAAAACTGTAAGTGTTTGATTATTAAAAATTTAGACTCCTTTCTCACTCTATTTTTTAAATTCTTAATCATTCAATGCATTGTGTTTGTTATGAATAAAGGCTATTATAAATCTCCAATTCATTAAACAAACATTTTAAAATTAAGTTTTTTTCCAACCCCAAAACAAAAAAATTGTGGTGAAGTCAAAAGCGCATTTAAAATAGGAAAAATAAATTTCGGATAGTAAAACTCTTATTTTGATTTTCTTAGCTCAAATACATTTTAAACAAACACTTTTTTCATTTTTTTTTTTAAAAAATTTTTTTTTTGGAAAATTGCCCAAAATATTTTAGTTTTACATGTTAAAATAAGAAATTTTTATTTATTAAACCAACTGAAATTCAGAAGGAAGTCCTTGTAACAAGTTTATTTGAATCATATTAACGAAAAATTTGGGGAATCAAACCCATTTTTTTTGCCAAACACAATGGTATAAAAAATGATACCTTTGATGAAAAAAAATATTATTATATAAATATTACGGGAATAAAAAAAAAATACAAAAGGTTCCTTTTTTATTTCCCTCAAACTTTTTGGACGGCAAAATTCGAAGGGGGTGACTACCGTTTCAATTTCTAGTTTCTCTAGTGGCCGTCTTCTTTTTTCCTACGCCACGTTCTTGGGGGTAACCCCCCTAAGTAAAGGGCCCAAAAAACCGGGAAACACCATTTACCACCTTTGGGGGAAATTTACAAAAAGGACTTTTGGGTTTTTCGTTTATAACAATTTTAAATGTAAACTTTCCTTTTCTCCCAAAAAAAACCCCCTTCTAGCCCTATATCCTGTTTCACCCGCCCAAAATGATGCGATTTGGGGGTGACCGTGTGAATGAATGTTGCATTCAACGAAAACGCTTCATTTTTCATCGGGGGGGCCGTCGTTCTTTTGCATATCTTTTTGTTCCATCTGTTTCAAACTTTATCGCGAAAGGGGACAATATAAACGTGCTGGTGGGTCCATGCCAAATTTTTGCCTCAATATCGTTGCGCTTCATTGATATTCTTGAACTTCTAAAATTTTAAAATGCTTTTCGCTGCTCAAAATCCAAATACTTGGGGGTCCACTCTTCCTACTAAAAAACTATTGAAAACTGTTGCTGAATTATTGTTGAACACGTCAAAAACTTCCGATTTTTAAACAATAAACCCAATCCCGCAAACGATATCCGAAACTTTGCCGCTTTAAGTGCATGCATTTTTTTTTCCCCCTTTATAAACTTACGCAGAAAAATTTGGGTTTTTCAAAAAGCCAAAAAATTTTTTTATTAACTTTTTGTTATTTTACACGTGCCAACAAAATTTACTCAAATACTTTCTTAATTGTGATGTAGTAAAATGTATTTCTTTTTTTTTTAAAAATTTTCATATTGAATTAAATGTTAAAACTGAGAAAGAGAATCCAGTATGTACTCACTTTGGTGTAACGCTTTAAAATTCCCTAAAAACTAGAGGAGCAAATAATATGTTAATAACTATTTTAAATAACAATGAAACAAATGTAATTATTTTAAAATATATCATTACTACTATTTTTATAAGCATTTGTAAAAATGTTGTGATATGAAGCAACACGAGTATTATTGATAATTTTGAGCCATGCTCACGGGTGAGGGGGGGGCCCCCTCGACTTTTATCTTCTCTCTTTTTCCCTCCGCCCCAAGGGAACTTGAGCCTTGACAGATTGTTT
>BMAV01006535.1:6376-17658 GCA_019973955.1 Trichonephila inaurata madagascariensis | reverse complement strand
TTTTTTTTTTTTTTTTTTTTATGTTAGTTGTTAAATTACGCACATAACTAAAACCAGAATAAAGAAGATAAAAAGCAGGAAAATGATTGTTAGGAAAATACGAGTATCTTTAAACAGCAAAATTTTTGACTACTTTTCTATTACATTAATGTATTTTATTATTAATAATAAACTATTTTATTAATAATAATTTTTGATCAAACTTTTAGTTAATATTATTTTTCTGGTGGAATTGCCTCAAATCTTCTACGTGGACACCGATGGAGAAACATTAATTGAACGAAAGAAAAATAACAATTAAGGGAAAGAAAATTATTGGCTTAAGCATCATTGTGACACTCGACGAACCAGGATCGTTTCTTCTCTTCTGAAGTAATCTTGAGAAGGGCACTCTTCTACTCTACCGAAAGTTCTGCAGAAATTAAGAGAACTTTCACAAATATCTCATTTCTTGAAAAGAGTATTTTCCCGATAGTGCCGTATGTAGTATAACAGAATAAAACCAAATTTCATTCATGCACAACGTGTTTTCAAAACCATTGTTGAAATGTAGAATGAACATTTGTATTTATTTCGATGTTTGCATTTTTTTTTTTTTTTTGCATGTGTCTCATTGTGTTCGTGTGCATCTGAGGGTATCTCTCTATAAGTGTTTACATGGAATCTCATTATGCATGCATAAGTGAGCTGCATCAAATTTTCATAAGCACGTCATATGGTTTGGGCCTTGGGTAGCCTAATGGTTAGAGCATCGGACCGGAGGGCCTGGGTTCGATGCCCGATGCCACCAAATACCCTCCGAGTACACACGGAGTACGTGTTGGTTAAATCAGTGGGTCCGAAGCAGAAACCATGAGTGCAGGGGGCTGGTGAATATTTCCTTCCCCTTCCAGTTCCATGCCTAAATTGTGGAAGGTGGTGTCGCCATCCATCTTGTAGATGTCCAACCTGTCTCAGGGTCTAGCAACTTTCATTCCTTCCCTTCAGGTGGGTGAGTGAATATTAAAGACTCACTGTTCAGCTACACGAGGGTTTTTGGCAACGGACTTTGGAATTTTGAACCACGGTCAAATGACGAGAACGACACCTGAGCTTGCACCTCCCTCACCTAACTGCTACACCAGGACGTTTGAGCTCTCGACAGATTTAACATGTATCGTTCCCCTACACGGCGGGTCTTTAGTGGTACTGGGCCAAACTCATGACATGCCTACCATGATCCGATACCTTGACCACTGGGCTATCGCAGCCTTTCCTTCTCTTCGGGAAGGACACTTATACTTTTACACACCAAATACTTTTGTAACGTCATGTTTATAGTTCTGTTGTCAGTATTATTGTTTTTCAATCCCATTGGTGTAGCTGGGGGGATAAACCAATTTCATATGAACCTGAATCATCAGAGGGCATCAATCTGACTTGGTTTTCTGTCTGTCCCAATTTTGAATCACAGTCAGAGATGTCGAGAATTATATCTGAGCTGCCACCCCACATGCACGCTACAACAACGTGAAGACTTTGATCCTCTACAGACTGAACATTCATCAGCTCCTATGTAAATGTTTGTAGTATCCTACATTAATTTATCTGTCTTTTATATTTATATCTTTTTTTTTTTTTTGATAAAAACATGACATTTTTTGGATTGATATTTGAGAATCATAAAAAGCATGTTCCATACTTAAAACTTGTTCCTTACTTACTCTATTAAAACACTATAGGCCAGGGATGGTGAACCATTGGCACGCGGGCCATTCATGGCACGTGACACAATATTTTGAGCACGCAAGCGATCAAAATGTTTTGCATTTTATTTCAAAATAACAAAGTTCACTATGATGTATTACGATAAAACGCGAGTTTTTGGTTGCGGGGCGGGGTGGTGCAAACTCGTTTTTTTTTTTTTTTGTCTTGCCTTAGTTACGTCTTGGACTACAATTGTTTATGATGCAAAGTTTATCTAGCATAACATAGTTAATTTCGTTTACATATCTGTATTTTAAAGTTTATATTTGTGTTCTTTTACGATTTTTAAGTGTTATTTAACAGGGTTAGTACAGCAAAAGAATAAAAAAGGCAAGATATTAAGTGTAACAGAGAATTTCAAATTTGATGAATCTAGAAATATGGCATTATTAGAAAATGCGACAAAGCGGTTCTGAAACAGTGGTATGCAGAACATCGTCTGTAAAACGGCATTTTGAAACAAATCGCAAATCCTCTTGTCAAAAGAGTGAACCACAGCAAAAAGAATTAATTGCTTGAAAACCGATTGGCAGATGACTCCAACTGAGCATGCATTATACTAAGAGTAACATCTTACAATCCTAATATAAGTTATTTTTGTCATCCACAAGCACACACACAATCTGCAACAACAGAACTCATACTAATGTTACCTTAATTTTAATTACACGTATAACTAAAACACATTAACAACTCTACAGTGTAAAAGGTATTTTTTATTATTAAATAAGAGTTCTGGATTCTTAGTATTTAGTTTTACTGTTTTCCTAATAATCACGTCAAAATTATTGACGGCACGTCTACACTTCATTAAACACTTTTTTAGAAAATCCATAAGGATTCTCCACCCTTGATATGGGCTATATTAATTTTTAGAATCGTAATAAGTTTTCATTACGACTACTACCGCGATTAGATTGAAGTTCACCAAGTGTGTGACGTCTCTCGCGTTCTTCTTCTAACATAACTCCTAAGTTCTTTGACGGCCACGATTAATGGCAAAAATTTTCCAACCCAATACCAAGAAGAGAAACAGAACGAATATGCAAATGAGATATACTTTAAAAGTATAGAAGGTTTGGTGAGATAGGACGACAAGCCTAGAGATAACTTAGTGTGGAAATGTTTGGTATAAATGTAAGAAGTCCTACAGCTCTGGAAGAAGGATACGCTCATCGCCATTAATTATAATAAGGATTAAGAAAGCCTGAGTATTCTCACCTACAAATAACATAATAGGAATCTCTCCAACCTAGGAAGGAAGGTGACTCTATAAAAGGTAATATTTTGTATAGGAAGTTAGATTAGACAGTTAAATAAATATAATTAAGTGATCTAGTTGTGCGATCTGACTTGAATATTCAGTTTAATTGGTGGCTTATTCTCACTTAAAGAAAGTTGTTATTTAAAATTAAGTAATTTAAGTTATTCTTAATAAAAGTTGTGTTAAGAATCCAAAATGTCTCATCTTTTAGATAATCCCACACCTCTAGCTTACGCGGACCCCGCAAGACATAGCTATCGCAGGATGGCTATGTCTCAAGTGTTAAAGGTTGGCATTTCAATATTTTGCAGTAAACCAGTATTTCTCAAACTTTTACTATTTGCGACCCAATATTCAGTCATAATTTTCATCGCGCCCCCTTCCACACAATTACAACGCATTGAATTTAATAATACAATACTTTGAAGCTAAGGCTACAATACGACTTTAACTCCTTAAGTGCCGCCGGCGTATATAAACGTCTTACTCACCAAAGCATAAATTTTCCGGACGTATGTATACGTCTGTCCGAAGTACGATCTTTTCTGTGTACTGGCATTCATAAAATTATTCCGAAGTCTTTGGAATGCAGCAAAAAGGCCTTGACAGTGTTTGCAAATAATTTACCTATTTCAGAGGAGATTTGCTTTTTTATATTCTTTTTCTCCTCTTCCTCTCCAATTCATCACATGCACACGCCTGCGTGGGAAACGGTAGCGTTGGAGAGTGACTCACTTATCTTTTAATCAGCAGTTATGGGGTTAATTATAAACTGTTCAAATTATCAAGAGAAGTGTTCATTTTTGTATATAATTTTATTTATGACAAACCCATGGGGTCAATGGTAATTATTAAACTCATTTTTAAATTAGTATTCCTAAATTAATTGTAAAATATAGTATGCAGTACTAATACATTTATAAGTGTATTATATCAGTGTAAATGTGTATTTATTTCTCATTATGTCAGAATTCACTGTTCTTGATTACTTTCAGTAAATTAATGATTTTTTAAATAATCTTTTGTTTTCGACTTTTCAATATGCTCGTGCCCCCCTCGTAGAGTTAACACGCCCCTCTAGGGGACGCGCCCCACAGTTTGAGAAACGCAGCAGTAAACGATACGCACTGTTTCTACTTAGAACAGCCACAGAATAACTGTTTGGGGTCTCACACCCCGACCCCCTTCTTCCGAGTTACCGAACATCTAATAGCGCGGAAGTTTTAATCGGTGAGGGCTCCATGAAGAAGACTAGACCTAATTCCATCTCTTCCTTGATGAACCTGAACCGCCTCCAGAGAAGGGTGTCCGCTCCACGGGGCTATTTTCCGGCCCGTTGATTTCCGGAATGCGTAGGATGGGGAAAGTGGAGCTAGGGGCGGATTTTCGATGTCTAAATTCGCTTGTTAGATTACAAGAGGTTGTTGCGGTTTGAAAATTTCTTGTCACTATCTGATGAATCGAAACAACTGTAAATATATTTAAATTAGTTATTTTCTACTTTTTTTTTCTTTCTGTACCCTTTGATTATGATTTTAAATCTAGGTTACTCTGGAGGAGAAGCAAAAGTCTTAAGTAACATCTTTCATGTAATGGTTTGCAGAAGTTTTTGAGTTATAATAAATATATTTTTCCGAATTATATCTGCTATTCAAGAATTTTTTTAGTGTAAGGATATTTATTATTGAATCGTAAATATCCTTTATTGTTAGTTCTAATTTAGCAATATGGAAATCTTCATATTGATTTTTGGAATAGGATGTTTCGTTTGATTGTTACATTTTCCTTGATATCTCCTAGGAATTTTGAGTTATTTTCTTAATGCAACGTTTATATTAATTACAGATTTCTTTGCTGCCTTTGGATTGGTTAGGCAAAACCTCGACCACCCTCCTGATTGAACTTAACCCCTTAAGCAGTCAATTTTTTTTTTTGTCAGAATGTTCCAAAAATAGGCACATTTTTTTATTGCATATAACTAAGCATAATATTTAACAGAAAGCGAAAACTGAAGAATTTTATTTTAATTTTCACTTTTCTCACTATTTTTTATTTTATTATTCGGAACACAGAAATTGCTAAATGTTTACTTTTTATAAGTACACTCTGCATACAATGTAGAATGTGTTTCATACATCTTAAAAAAATTTTCCTCATACTTACATGTTCAAAAATTACACGTTAATACCTCTTTTTCAAATGGCTGAGGATTTTGTGTGTGGGTACATATATATATATATATGCTAACATAGTTTGAAGCAAAGTGAATTGCTAAGTCTTACATTTCAATGGAGATAGAAATAATATTGATTTTTTTGTATATTATCGTTCTATTATCATTTCTTCTCAAGCAACAGATGGCACATTGCATTTGCCGATTCCTGTTCTTTATCGAATATTTTCAAGAAACTACATTCCTGCTTTCAATGAAAAATTATCACCTTCACCACAAAGAAAATTCCGGAGGATAAATATTTCAGTACCATGGACAAACTACATCTCTTAGAAACACTAGCACTAATGATTTTATGATAAGAATTAAGAATACGTCCAAATCAAGGATAGAAAGAAGAAAATATCAGTACCCAGTCGAAGCAAACTAGTTGTGGCAAACCTTCGGTAGCCCGTACGATGTACGGGCAAACCAGTTAAGGCAATGTTTCTCAAACTGTGGGGCGCGCCCCCTAGGGGTGCATCATAACCCTAAAAGGGGGGCGCGAGCATATTGAAAAGTCGATAACAAAAGACTATTTTAAAAAAAATTATTAATTTACTTAAAGGAAACAAACAAAATACATTCTGACATAATAAGAAATAAAGTACACATTTACACTGATATAATACAGTTATAAATATATCAGTACTGCGCAATGTATTTTATAATTAATTTAACAATACTAAGTTAAGAACAAGTTTAATAATTACTGGTGATCCCATGGGGGCTTGTCATATATAAAATTATATGCAAAAAGTAACACTTATCTTAATAGTTTGTACTGTTTATAATTAATCCCTTAATTGCCGATCAAAAGTTATGCGATGTATTGGGGATGGGAGGAATAAATAAGCAAATCCTCTAAAATAAGTAAATCCTTCGCAATGACTGCCAAGGTCCTTTTATTGCATACCAAAACCTTCGGAATAATTTTATAGATAGCAGTTCACAGAAAAGATTGTACTTCGGAAAGACGTATATATACGTCCGGGGCAATTAACACACTGGCTGTGCGAGCGTTTGTATACACCGGTGGTACTTAAAGAGGTAAATCGTATTGTAGTTTTAGCGTCAAAGTATAATATTGTTGAATTCAATACATTGTTTTTGTATTAAGGGGAGCGCGAAGAAAATTATGATTGAATTTCGGGTCGCCAGTATCGAAAGTTTGAGAAACACTGAGTTAAGGGGTTAATCTGTCTTTTGGGGATGGGGGGGGGGCTCTCCATTTTTAATAAATTTTTTTGAATACTTTAAAGTTAAATTATCATTAAAATTCTAAGTACTTTTTTATTTTGGCATTTAATTTTCATATTTAAGTTAAATCTTCACTAAAGCACAAGTAAAATCTTACTATAATAGCCACTAAAAAATGTATATTGGAGATCAGAGGTTGACCCCACACTAAGTACTCTATAAATCAACTAACCAAAGTATCAATTACTGATGTTTCCATTTCTTAAAACATTGCATGCACGTTTTATTTTCAAAAATAAGCAATTCTTAGAATTATTATTTTTGTTAAAATTTTATCAGTCATTTTAGTCAGATTTTTTTACCGTTAATTTACTGTAAAAATATGAAGCGTTACGATTTTTGTTTAATTTTTAAATAAGTTAATTGTTCAACTCTTCTTTTTAACTGCGGAATGATCTATTTTCTTGCAGATGAAGCGAAAAATGGCTAATTCAATTTTTATAGAAAAATAAGTGTAATTTTATGTGTTATTCAATACTTATTTAGATTGCCATACCGTTATTAAATTATTAGTTAATAAATCATTAAAAAATTATAATTTTAAAAAATTGATCATTAAAAAGTTAAAAATAAATGTAAAATGAACTTTGAAGATTCAAAAAGTTTTTTAAACTTATTGTTCTCACCAATCCTCTCAATCAATTAAATAAGCATTACATGTAAATACAATCAAATGAATAGCACCAGATAAAAAATGAATGCTATTTCGAAACATCCCTGTTACAAATCTACATTTAGTAAAAAAAAAAAAATTTCAAAAGTAGAAAATTAATTGTGTATATCCTTTTCAAAACTAGAGTTAAATTAAAATCATATTTTTTCGGGCTTTACAAATTGCTTCTGTTTTAATGTATTGTAAATAAAAAAAGAACCGTTCACTGAGTTTTTCCCTCCACATTTTGTTTACTAGCAGGGAGGGGGGAAATAGGAAACGCTTTTAAACATGGAAGAATAATTACATATCTAAAAAAAGTGGTTTATTGCAGACTTTAAAGAATTGCTCATTTGCTGCTGAAACGACGTTAATCTTTGGCACAGAAACCTAGAATTTCCTGCGAAAGAAATATTGAAACGGTACATACTCCAATTTAAGAAGAACATGCAAATACATTTCTTATTTTTTATGACTGTTGTGTAAAAAAGATCTTTAAAAAGTAATTCATGCAAGATTGCACGCTATTTCTTTTTAATTAAAAGTTGAAAGGGGACTAAAACACATAAATATAATCATTTATAAGCATCTCTTTATTGATATTTGTCTTTTTTCTTCTGTTGTAAATTATTGGTGAAACTTGAGAAACACAATATTTTATAAAAAAAAAATCTTTGAGTAATTGAATTTTTTTTAAGACTAAAAGAGCGAGTTTAAATTTTGCAACTTTTTCTATGTGCTTAAGTGTTAGACTCTATTTTTTTTTTTTTCATCTTTAATCAAATATTTCAGCATACAAAACTGTTATTAAAATAAAGCTCAATTGTAAAGTTTGGTGTGTTTTCTTTTTCAAATAACATTTACTAACAATATCTTTAATTTTATTCATCATAAAACATTGCCCACAGGCAAAGTAGTAATAAATAAATCTCCAAGCGGCAAGAAATGAATTGGCAGAGGACCTCGTCATTCTGTGGTGAGATCTAATAATAAGGAAGACATATGAGCCCATACTCCACTCTAATAGGTCCTAAATCACGCCACGTGTAAACTTTTAATCTCAGTTTTATTTAACAAGGGAATAGATCTCGTTACCCCACAAGGTATACTTCGGTGGATGTAGGATTAGAATCTACTATTTAATTGGAGCATCACTTTCTATTAAGCTCTTTCTCTCGAAAAATGGTTTATTTCAATTCTTAAAAGTTAATTATTTGTAAATTTCCTTCCATATAAAGGGTTAAAAAACAATTTCCAGTGTCAATGCATGCTGTTATTGTTTCTAATCCCTAGTTCGGGTATCCAATACTAGACCAACTCCATAAGTTCGCAAACTGATGTTAATTAATTAAATTATGTATTGGATAAATTGGTCTTTAGTACAGTGCTTCTCAAACTTTCAATACTTGCGACCCAATTTTCAGTCATAATTTTCTTCGCGCCCCTCACTCCCCTTCAAACAATAACAATGTATTGAATTTAATAATAATGTGCTTTGACATAAATCTACAGTATGAATTTAATTACAAGCCGTACACTTATCAAGACAAAAATTAAATTTTTTATATAATTTTATATATGACAAGCCCATGAGGTCACTGAAAATTGTTAAACTTGTTTTTAACTTGGTATTGTTAAATAATTATCAAATACAGTGTGCAGTACTGATACATTTACAAATATATTATATCAGTGTAAAGGCGTATTTTATTTTTTATTATGTCAGAATGTATTTTGTTTTGCTTCCTTTCAGTAAATCAATAATATTTTAAAATAATGTTTTATTTTCGACTTGTAGATATGCTTGCGCCCCCCTCGTAGCCCCTCAGGGGGCTCACCTTCTTTAGGTGGGTACGGGTGTCACAATCCCGAGGTACCCTAGTGATATTTTCCTTTTCCGAAGGGGTTTACTATATTTGGTAAACACGGGTGTCACGACCCCGGGGTACCCCAGTGATCCTTCTCTATTTTCTACCCTCCATTTTGTCATTCAATTTCTCCTTTTCTTCTTTTCTCGTCCAGACCACAGACGTATGAATGTTTGGCGCAGTATAGCCAAAACTGGCTCTTGCGCCATAAAACCCCAAACTCAACTCAACGTCCCCCTCGTAGGGTTATTACGCCCCCTAGGGAGGCGCGCACCACAGTTTGAGAAACACTGCTTTAGTACATTATTAAGGAGAACAATATTCATTTTGAACTCATATATTTCCAAAATTTTTAAATTCAGAATTAGTATTCTCATAAAATATTAAATTATTTTATTAAATTGTGTGTGTGTGATTTGTTATGTGTGTTTTTTAAATAACTCTTCATACTGATACATTCCCCCTAAGACTTCAATTCAGCATTTTCCTATATTCCCTCTTTTCTGAAAATCTTGTACTATTACAAAGAGCGAAGTAATTACCAAAACACTCTTAACATTTTAGTAAAAAAAGTATAATTAGATAAGTAACTATAGATTATATAAATATACCTTCTTGTAACCGTAAGTAATTTTTTTTCTTTCAATCTCTTTCATTATTTGTTCTTTAATTGAAAAAAAATATTGTGTAGATATATTGTATAACTATTTTACGCTACTCACATAAGACACTGGAAGGCTAAAAAAAACGAATCTGTTTTTGGATACTGGGAGGAGTGAATATTATGCTTTCTATATGATGCCTAAAAATTTATAAGGATCGAAAATTAAAAGTTTTTTTTTAACCATTTCGGCATTAGGTAAATTATTGAATATGGCGCGAAAGTAATCAAAACAAAAAAAAAAAAAAAAACGCGTACTTAACTTCAATTATTGGAAAGAAATATTCGGGAGTTGATCGTACAACATTGTGATAATAAAAAAATAACTAAAATCTCAATCAAAAAATTATTTTTTCCACGCCTTACAAATATTTATTTATTTATATTGTGTACTTATCGAAAGGTTCCTAAAAATTTAAAAGATGTTTTCCAAAGAGGCACTGATTACCAAACACATTCAAACATGTTACAAATCATTACGAAGAGATAATTAGCATTAAAGTCCCCTATATCTGACTTTGTATTGAATGATTTATAAGAAATACTAGTACCGAATACAAATATGCACAAATAATTAAAAATTATAAAAAAATACCAAAATATTTAAAAAATATATTTTTAAGGTATCCGACTACGTTCGGAATCGTGATTTCAAAAAAGCGCATAAATAGATAATTTTCATGATATTTAGTATCACTTAGATTAGAATACATGTATAAAATTGTTTTAAGGACATTTTGACAAAAAGAAATTTTTTAAATACAATATTTCGGCAAAAAATAAACTTGGAATAACCTTTTTTCAAAATGTCCTCCTTTTGTGAAAAATGCTTCTATTATAATAATATTTTGCCTGTATATAGCTCAGACCTCTGTACAGAGGCTCAACTATGATGTTTGAAATATTCACATTATTTTCAGAGTTAGAACCAATTGAAATATAATTATCGGCGCTTTTTTGTTAAAATCTCTCCCCTCTGATGTCGTAAAACATGGATAAACCCACTTCTTAGTTATATATTTCAAAAATTCTAGTTGAGCCTCTGTGCAGAGGTCTGAGCTATATATACAGGCAAAATATTATTATAATAGAAGCGTTTTTCACAAAAAGAGAATATTTTGAAAATGGGTCCTTTTTTGTCAAAATATTATACTTAAATAATTTTTTTGGTATACTATTCTTAAAACACTTTTATATACATTTTCTAATCTAACTGACACTATAAATATCATAAACATTATCCATTTATACGCTTTTGCAAAATCACGGTTCCGAACGTAGTCGGATACCTTAAGACAAAAACAATTGTGCTTTCAAATTAATAAAAATAAATATATTTATTTCTAAAAGAGCAATTGTCTTGCGATCTAATTAGTTAATATGATTTGTTCTGTTGAGACAAACATTTCAAACAGACAGTTGTTCCATTCGCTATGATCACTTAACCTTACTAACCTTCAAAATCTCATTTTTGAAATTGAGTTTTCTTTGATCATTTCATTTAACATCGCCTTCATGAAGAGGAAATAAAAGAAAATGTGTTTTGGAAGGAAAGAAAGAATGATACGATCCGAGATCACACTCTTTATTGATTATGTAAAGAATTACGAAATTCAATT
>BMAV01006534.1:0-111792 GCA_019973955.1 Trichonephila inaurata madagascariensis | reverse complement strand
GTTAGAGGTGGGGGTTTCCCGAAATGAGAGACATTTTAGAATTATTAATTTGACTTTTATTAAAAATTTTAAACAAATTACTTATATGTCGAACAAACTTATATTTAGTGAGAAAAAAACCAAAACACGTAATTTTAATTAACACAGATTTGCAATAATATCACTTATCACTATAATTATATTATATCCCCTTACCCAATATCAATAATATTTTCCCCGCGTTCAAATATAATCTTCCTACCTTATTTTCTACGTAACGCCCAACCCACTTCGAATATTTCTCTAGGTTGGAGTACAATGGTATGCCCCTTGGTTAAATTTTGGGTGGTGTCTTGATTCTAGGTAACCCGTCAATCAACACTTCTTTTTGAACTGAACTTTTCTTTATATAAATTTCCATCGCGCCACTAAAACTTCTATCCCAAAGGTTATCTTATTTGCACCCATCCCTCATTTCACTTCTTGGATTTGGGTTGGAAAAGTTTTTGCCTTTGTGGCCGTAAAAGAACACAGAGGTTATGTTAGAGAAAGGACGCGTGAGATGTCACAGACTCATGTAGAAATTGCTCCACGCCAGATGAAATACATTTTTAATCTTGACACATTTCTTTGCCCAACCCTTCGAGGAAACTCATAACGTACTTTTCCCTTCCAAATCTCTTCAAAAGAACTTTCTTGTTCGCAGGCCAAGATCATGTGCCGATGTTGTATTTTACCCCTCTCGGTCTCTAATCCATCACACAGACACCAAAAGGGTGAAATGACAAATTGATCCCGGATCACTTCCTTTTCCTTACAAAATGTATCAAAAATGTTGTGTTTCACCATGATGTGAAACCAGACCAAATCTTCGTTCAAGTAGCGCTGAATAATACCCCACACATCTTTTCCCAAACCATTGTCAAATTCTTTACCCTCGTCTCACATATCGGGTTTTTCAAACATTGAATCACGTAAAAACTTTCCCTCATCTTGCGATGACCATACATTTCCCGAGGCATGGGTTGAAAGTGCTTGCATCCACATACTTTCTCGTCCATTTCCTCCTCCTCATTCTCTAAGAATGCCCAGACATCTTTGGCGTCCTTGGTGAAACGTTCCAAACACGACACAACATGATTTACATTGTCGGGACGTTTCCTTTCTGTTTCCAGTTTTTCTTTCCAAAACAAAAACCACTTTCCCTTTTACAAAAATTTTAAAAAACATGTTTTTTGGGACGCGTGTTTTGGATAAAAATGACCTAATGTCATTTTTTTTCCCGGGACACGGGAGGGCAGCATATTGAAGTATTTGAGATTGCTTGAGACGCCTGAAAAAAGGGGGCTTTCCGACATTTAAAAAAAATTTGTGCTATCCCAATTTTTTAAAGATTTTTGTCTTTTTTTGGTTTCACGGGGCCTACCCTAGCAATTGGGCAGCTCGAAAACCCACGCGGGCGGAAAAAACGGGGGGCCGCAGGCCGCCTAAAACCTTTCGATCAAGCAAAAGTTTTTGTAAATTTTCCCAAAAGTAAAATTAATAATAAGTTGAATAAATATGCTGAGTTTTAAATAGTTATTAAAAAAATCGAAAAAAATTTTGGATTTCCCGATAGTATAACATGGTTCGAGAAAAAAAAAGAATGGATTTCAAATTCTGAGGAACTTTCCCTTTCCCATCGGGGGTTTTATCAGGGCCAGTATCGGCCAGTATAAAGATAAATGCCCCTAGCTCCGGGGGCCTCGGACTTGAAAGCAAAAAAGTCGTAAAATTTTTAAATGGTCATATTAAGATTTCCCTTTCTACTTTTATAAAATAGTATGTCACTGGTTTCCCAAAAACAGTATAAATTTTTCCGTGTAATTCTTAATTTTTGGGTCCTACTAAAAAAAAAGTTTAAAAGCTGGAAAAAAGTTACCCCCAAAAATAATAAAAAAAAAAAAGGGTGATATGTGGTCAAAAGCGGGAAAAAAACTTCAAATTTTAAAAGGCGGTTCGAAAAAAAAGATCGTTTAAAAGAAATAAAATTTAACACTTGGGAGGGGGAAAAAACTTTCCAGAATGTTATTTGCTTGAAAAAAGAAAATAACCCTTCGTCTGTTGATTGATTGACTGTAATTACCTTCACGCTAAAAGCACACAAAGGGGCTTGGCGGTTGGAATTTTTCAGAAGTGGTCCAGTAAAAGAAATATTAGTTTTTTATTTATCTCGGTTCTTTTTTTATTTCTGTAAAAAACCAAAAAAGACCAAATTTTGTGCATTCAGTCAGCAAGGGGATCTGCTTCCCGTTCCGAAAAAAGACCTGGCCCATAAGCAAAAACTTTCTGTCACCCCCCAAGTCTAAAAAGTTAATTATTTTTAACAGTATTCATGAGTTCTCAACGCTGGTCCCAGGGGGGAAGGGGGGGGGGTTAAGGAAGAATTTCGACACATCGGACAAAATTTTGATAAAAAAGGCACGATCAAGTTTTTGACATCCCCAAGGACAAAAAAAAAGAATGGGGAAAGAATGCCCCCTCAGAAAAAACCCCCCTTTTTCGAAGAAACCTGAGGAAATTTCGCCCGGGACTTCCAAACTAATTTTTTTTTGGGACAAGAAAAAAATCGGAACAACAAAAAAAGGGTTTAAAAACAAAAAAAAAGGTAACTATTTTTAACTTTCAAAATTTTTTTTCGTTTTTTAAGATTTAACCCCGGGGTATTTTAATCATTGCGTAAGATAAAGTAAAAAAAAAAAATTTTTTTGTTGCATTTTTGTTATAACTATTTTATTTATTTATTTATATAAATAAAAATAACTTTCATCAGTTTTTTGGGAATACTTTCATTTTTTGATTAACATATTTTAAGTGTATGTTTTCGTAGTTGAATGTACCGTAATTTTTTAAAACATTTTCAATTAGCATTGTTATTCAAATAAAAAGAATAATATTTTTTCTCTTATAAAAATAATTCCTTTAGTCACTTATGAAAAACAGCAGTAGTTCATTTTAAAATGCAAAACACTAATGAGCCTTTGAGTACATTCATAAATTTTTTACCATATTTAAAAAAAGGGTTTTTAACAATAGCGCGAAATTTAAAAAAAAACATAATTATATTTATTTTGGTGATTTTGTATGTAATCATAACGTATTACGATAATTTTTTTTTTAGTAATAAATGAACCAATCTATAATTTCTAAATTTTTAAATTTTTAAATTTTTTTTCCCAAAATGAAAAAAAAAAATTTTCAAAGACAAAAAAGTATGTTAAGTTTTTTAAAAAAGATACACAAATTTTTTTTGTTCTTTTATTGAGGTAACATGTGAAATATAAACACATATATATATATATATATAAATTTTTCTAATATACCTAAGCCCGAAAGAGAAACCCTTTTTTTGAAAGATTAAATTTTTGAAAAGCAAAAATTCTTTTTTTTTTTTGTATTTTTGCTATTTTAAGAGTGTTTTTGCAAAATCCTTCTTGATTAAGATTTTTTTTGCCCAGAGAACTTGAAATAATATTTTTTTAAAACTAATAATTAATTATGTGTATAATTAATTATAAAAATACATAAAAGTCGTATAATTTCTTTAAAATATTGTTTAGCATTCTGTATGCTTCTAATGAAGTTAATCAAAATTAATCTTTAACAATCTATAGCAGTATTTAAAATTTTTTTAAAAAAAGGCAACAATAAAAAAAGTCAGAACTTTTTGGAAAAATTTGGGTTTTAAAAAACATTTAAATTTTAAAAAACCCCATTTTTTCAAAAACAATAATAAATGTTCAAAAATATAGGTAATATTTTTAGTTGTTCTTAGTAGTATAAAACTATTTAATTAAAGTGATAGCAAAACGCATTACAAAAAAAAAAAAAAGATAAAACACAATTTATAAAAAATAGATAAGAATTTTGTGTGATTTTTTCTCTCTCTCTTACTTTTATTTTTTTTCCTCAAACAAAAAAAGAAAAAAGTGAAAAAAATTTTTCAATAAAGTAAGGTTGTATAATCTTAGTATTTTAATTGGGAAAAGATACAAATTTAGTTAAAAAATTTTAGATTTTTTTTTGTGATATTGGGCCGTCCCAAAAAATTTTGAGTTTTTAGAAATTTCAAATTATTCTAGAAAAATGTTTAAAATTTTTCTGTATAGTCTCAAAGTATTAAGATATCTAAAAAAAAACAAAAAAATAATAATAATAATAATATTAATGTTTTTTTTAACTTTTATTTAGAAACTGTAAAAAAGGGAAAAATTTTATACAAATTCAGAGTAGGGGATTGTGTTCCCAGATTTTTTTAAAAAAAAACCTTTGAATTTTTGAAACTTACTCTTTTTTATGGAGTATTTTTAATAATTTTGAATAAGTAAACCTGGGGAAACGCCAAGCATTTTTTTCTAGAAAAGAAACTTTAAAAGGGGTTTTAAAAAAACAATTAATTAAACAAAAAAAAGTTTGTATTAAATCAGAAATATTTCAAAAATTCAGTCAGAAAATTTGAAAAAAAGGATTAAATGTAATTTTTAGAGTTTGAAAAAAAAAAATTAAAAAAAACTTAAGAAATTTTTTTAATTTTTTAAAATATTTCAAAAAAAATTTTCAGTTTGCAATAATAAAAAAAAAAAATTTAAAAGTTTGAAAATTTAGATTCGATTAAAAAGAAATTTAGTTATTTTTTTAAACCAAAATTTATACCTTTTTTTTTCAAACATTCACGAAATTCCCTTCCCACACTGCTAAAAGAAATAAAAATTTTATGACTCGGAATTGGGAAAACGTTCCCCCCCGAGACTTTTTGGGATCGAAGTTTTTAAAAAAAATGGTCTCGACTTTCCCCTTTAAAGATACTTTTAAAAAAATTTTAACTATACCGATATAGAATCCATCCCGGGGCAGAATCTTTCTCAGTTTTAACCCGGCCCCTTCCCACGCGGGTATGTCCCCCCAATTTAACCCAACGCTCCTTTCTAAACCTTTTTTTGGAAAAAATTTATAGTTTTCTCGTGTAGCTGACCCAGGGTCATATTTTGAGGGGGCCCCCAAACTTTAAAACGAATTCTAAATATACATTTTTTTATTTCCCTTTCTAGCATACCTTGCGCGTGGTCGCCGTTACAGTTAATGAATGCATGGGCACGTTTTAAATCTTCCATATACTATGGCGTATTATTGTAGTTATGATCCCAAAAAATGTGATATTTAAGCAATTTAATAGATACCGGGATTTTTAAAAGATAAAGTACAACGGGATTTTTGGAGGGGAAAAAATTCTGTTCGGATTATGATGAGGAAAAAATCAAATGATGAAGAGTATAACAACAAAATAAGGGTTCCTCCACTGAAATCGATCCAGATTTAGAAGGGGAGACACAGTTAAAAAAAATGTTTTTATGTATAGACACATAAACATTTGGGGAAAAGCCTGACTTTTTAAAAGGGGAAACTGGTACAATCCACTTTCAGAAATTTTGAAAAGAAAAAAAAACCCATTGCTGGGAAAAATAAAAGAAAAAAAAAAAGAAATTTCAAAATAAGATGTAGAGGGATACAGCTCTTCAATGGAAAAAACTTTATTCAATGATATTTTTCCCTGGTAAAAAAAGCTAACCAAGAGATATTTGGGAAAATTTCGGGGAAAAATGATCTTATTCCCCGTTTTTCCAATTTCCCCCTCTAGCATTAAGAATTTTTTTTCCCCCAACCTGTTTCTGTATAGCTTCCGATTTTTGGGTTTCCCCGTAAATTAAAAAACATTAAAAAATTCCGAAATAAATGACACAAAAAAAGGGTTTCAAATCTGGCCATAGTCTCAATTCAACCGAAATCTCAGAAAAAAAATGATTTTAAAACCCAAACTATTAACAAATTTTTCTCAGAAAGCCAGAAAAAAATTTTTTTAGTTAGAATAAAATCTGGTATATAACGTGCCCCTACACATATTCGCCGTTATAACACGCGCACCCCTTTTTGAAGAAACCTTTAAATGCATGTAATGAAAAGTGTTTTTAAGTCCTTTATTTAAAAATTTTTTCCCAAACTTTATTAAAAAAAGTGTACTTTTTAGAATTACATCCCCTTTAAAATTCATAAGGAATGTTATTTTTTTTACAAAAACAGTATTTTTTGATATAAAGGAAAAAACTGATCTTTTTTTATGCCCCATATTTTTTTTTATTTTAAAAAATCCCCATTTTCATACCCGGCGTATAAGGCGCAAAACCCTAAAATTTTTTGATCTATTTTTGAGTTGGGGGGAGGCCCCACACCGCATTTAGGTATAGTTTATTACTTAGCCTTAGTAGAAGGACTGATTTATATACTTTTCGTTTCACGAGATTTGTGCCTTAGTATTTATTTTTATTAGATTATATTTTTTGAGTAAATTCTAATGTTTTGCATTTATAATTATAAAATGTTTATTTTTATTTTAAAGGCTATATTTTTGTTAGTTTATTATTTTGTTAAAGCATTTTGTTGGAATTATAACTCATTACCTTGCCAAAAAATGAAATTCTGCACTTCAAATTTTGAGTTATTATTAATGTGTTTTACTTTTTATTCCTATATAAGTAGATGATTTTTTAACGTCAACGTTAAGTATTAGTCAAAATATGAAAAGTTCTCTAGAGGGGTGGAAATTAGGTGTTTGCACGAGGGCGGCCAATATCCTAGGACCAATCCTGGGGTTTCATTTATGTGTCCTTTCCCTATTGGGGTTTTTTTTTATTTATCCTTTCTCCCTTTGGGTTTTTTTTTAATTTCCCTATTTGACTTCCACCCTTTTTTCATTTCCATGCTTCAACGACTTTCACTCCAGCGTTTGAATGTTCAGCGGGATTGATTTGACCGAGTTCTGATTACCCTCTGGCTACAAGAGCCTTCCATGCCATTCCAAAATTTTACCTGCATCCCATTTCAATCATTTCATGTAACAAAATGGTCCCCATTTCTTTCAATCTTAGCTAAAAACATGTACTACACTCGACTTTTGCCCATTATTTAACGTTTAAAACGCTGTCAAAACACTGTCAGTTTCAGCAACTAATAGTGAAAGAAGTTAACACTATCTTATATATAGTATGAATGTAGTAAGAATGTAGAAAGAATGTAGAGAGAGAAAGCTACTTCTTTATTACTGAGAATGCTTCTTATTTATGGCTGAGGTAGTCGTGAGTTTGAATCACAAGAATCAATCTTGTTTCTTGGTGATGCTGAAAAACAGCAAATTATTTTTCCAACAATTCTCGGCTAACGTGGGCAAGGGGAGGGAACCAAAAAAAAGAGAGAACTAGTCCCGACCATCCTCCCATTTTTCAGGGGCTGGTGGTGCCTTCAATGGGTTCTGCAGATTGGAGAGGTGTTGCAAAGGGCACCACGTGTGAAATACACTGCGTTCTTTCTAGCTGGGAGTGAGGTAGATTGAACATGAATCTGGTATTTCAAAGATGCTATCGGTCCACCTATCCATTTGAGCCAATTTAATCCAGCGAGTAAGGGAACCACGCTCTGACTAAGCTGCCAAATTATATAGTCTGGGCTTGCCCATCATATGTCTTGGATAAAGGCAGAAGATGAGCCAAAAACCCAGAAATAATTGCGCAAAGTCAAAAAGAACTACAGAAAAATACCACAGGACCTACCAAACAATGGCATTTGAAAATTGGAATAACATCAACCCCCAAAAAATATTAACAGACAAAATGAATCTGAAATATTTTGACTGAAAAAATTGTATAACAAAAAAAAAATTTTTTTTTTACTGAGATTGTTTAAAGCCACAGAGAAGCTGAAGCCATAATCAAGTATCATGGACATGCAACTCTCTCCTTACTGAATGAGTCTCTGTACATGAGAGATTGAATCCACTCATGACAATCCCCATCTGACTTTTGAGAATATCATCAAGCGCATTTTGAGGTGCGTGTCTGAATCCTTCCATCTGCCATGGTCCCATGTCTTGGAATTGTCTCGTCAAGCTCCCTATTTGATGGATTCCAATCTGCACCAGGATTTGCTCAAATATAAATTTGTCTATATATAACCCAGCAACTTTTACAAATATTTAAACATAACTAGAAATCAACAACTTTTGTAGTGTGAAACATATAGCATTTGTAGTTTGAAACAATGGTGTTAGAAACAAGGTGGATAGATCATGGAGACTATGGAATCCACGTCTTGGGCAAATGCTGAAACTCGTTTGAATTTATATCTCATCACCAACCAGGAGAATTGGCGGCGTTGGCGGTAGACGAATCGGAATGTGTGGTCGTCATGGACACACTCTGGTTTCTCGATACCCTCTCATTGCTGAATGGGAAACTCGTGTGATGGCCACTCTCGTCGAATGTAAAACCATGGGAGTGTATGTGGCTGGTTTATTAATGTCTGAAAAGGATTGCCCCCGAACAAATGAACGTGTATTTGGACCCAGAACCCAATAAATTGAAATATCCTTGCAAAATGTGTCACAGAAAAAGCTGTGCTGTCACAAAAGCCTATTTGCTGTGGAGATGATTGACTAAACGAGAACCATGTAATCTGATGAATGGACAAAGTGACTCTTAGAGCCATTTGGAAAATAAATATTAAAATGCTATTGTGTTGTGAGTGAAAATATGTTTAAAAAGAAAACAACCGTCGAAAAACTGTTCTATACAAGTAAAAAAAAATTTTTTTTAATGCTTTTTTATAAGAGTCAACTCGCTTTATGTGTTTCAACTATTAGAATGATGGAGCATTGCTCCATATGTTTTGAAAGCTTTCACGAGAACGATCCATTTGAATTGCAATGCAATCATATCTTTCATTCCACTTGCATTAAAATTTGGTTATCCAAAAAGAGTTCATGTCCCTTTTGTCGAAAGGAGGTTAAGGAGGATTATTTTCTCTAGTTGGGACTTCAGAAACCTTCAGACTTGAATTTTGACTCGGACTGGAATTCTGACCCGGACGAATTCTTTAGAAATGTGGAGGTGCTTGGGCATGAGGCTGATGTATTCTGATCTTTAACTGTTCTGAATTCGATAGCTTATTCATCACCACGATGTGCACCGTGTTGGTTGTTACCCACATTATGCTCTGACAGGACAACGAAAGATGATGTTATGATTAAATTCATATTATTACATTTATCCAAGTGCTACGTTTTTAGGTCCATCACGACAAAATAGGACGGAGGAAAAGTCAATCTAGAAGGGTCTGAGGCAATTCGGATGCCAATATGTGAAAAAATTCAAAGGAATTTGTTGAAAGCAAAAGAATTGAAAACACCAAAGATGAGTTGAAAGCAAACGAAGAGTTGAAAACTAAGGAAAATGGGCTGAAAACTATAATGAAGATAAGTCAAAATCAGAAATAATTGCCCTAAAAAATAAATTGCAAGTCAAAAAGCAAATGTGGGAAAAAAATGCCAGAATAAAATCCTTAAAAATGAATGGCGTTCGAAGATTGGCATAACGAGAATACATCAACCCAGAAATTATAAAAAGTTATATTAATTTTTTTTAATCTTGTGGCTTAAAGTCTGGCTCTCAACTATTTGTGCCATTGCAACTTTTATTCTCAAGCTCTCATCTAGCTATGGAACCCGAACGCTGGTACCAGAGGCTGTGGAAATCTATTACAAGCATGTTTCCCGTTGGAGAAAAGGAGACATTAACTCATGTCGATATGATTGATTGTATGGACGGTAAACCCTTGTCTGATAAATCTATTTAAGACTGTTTGTCCAATAATCAACCGTCCCTTCCTGAAAAGACCTTGCCCTGGCCCATTGAAGGTATGAATGGGAAACCTGCCTTTTTGCAACTGCCCCCTGTAAACCGAATTTCGTATGAGCATTATACTGGAATAGGATGTCGTTTAGTTGTATTCCAGAGGATGAAGAATCAGTGAAAGATTCCATCGATAGAGAGTCGGCCAAAGAAGAACCAGAGAGAGTTTTGAAAACATATGCACGTCAACGGAATGAACGATTCAAAGGTGACATGACAAATCCCGAGGGTTGTACTACAGTATTGATTTCATAATTGGTGAATGGTGTTGAAACTACCATACCATCTGATGCATGGAAAATAAAATTATCCTGTAATAAAGAGAACAAATGATGTGGAAAGCATGGCACAATAAAATATTTCATTAACAAAATTAAAAAAAAATTTTTGAAGTAAATTGTTTATAAGCTTACTGACAGTTGGCTCATTTCATTCTTCATGTCAAGTTGTATCTTTCACTTTTAAACAAAGCAATGTTTTCAGACATTGTTACTAAGTTTTCTGAGGAATTGATTGCCTTGCGTTTGCCCTTGGAATAAATCCCCATTTAACAGCGACAATTGCAACTGTCCCAATTAATTCGTTACATTCTCCTGTCCAGCAACATTCGGCTCAATATAAAACTAGCAGCCCTTATACAAAAGAATGTGGACAAATTGTCCTCACCGAACCACTTGGACAAGGAAATTCAACAACGGTTCAATACTTTAAAACCCGAGAAAAAAGTGGATTTGGTCACGAAACCTACCTCCTCCTGTTGTTTATGCTCCATCTACGTTTCATCTAAGAAAAGTTTCCCCTGAAAATGTTTGAATTTAAATTTATCGCTCTCAATGTGGAAGAATCCTTTCTGGAAGCTCAGGATGAATGCACGGCACGTTCCAGAAAACGTTTCTACTATTATGCGATGATGGGTATCTCGGCTACTGTGATGGATGGATGTTTATACAAGTTATTGAGTTGAATGAAGGGTTCCCGAGTATTGAAAAACCACCATTTGACACAATCCATTTGGCAAGCATGGAGACATAAAATCCTTTGACGAATCATGCCATCTGATGCATGGGGACACTGTAATAAAGACAAGGTGCGATTAAAGATGTGACGGGCACACGCGTCTTTTCTTTAACATAACCTCTGGGTTCTTTGGGGCCAAGATTAATGACAACTCTTTTTCCAATCAAATCCCAAGGGCGAAAGGGAGAAATGCAAATAAGATAGCTTTTAAAAGAACAGAAGTTTTAGTAAGCAGAATGGAAATTTTATGCATGTTATGTTTGGAGGAGATACAAGCGTGAATTGACAGCCAATCGTGAAGTTACCTGGAAAACAAGCCATTTAAACAAGGTGCCTACCATTGCACACCCGCCCATATGTTTCCACATAAGGATTGAATCTAAGTTTGGATTAAGGTAGGAATGCTTATTTGATATTAGGAATTGCAATATTATTAGAAGTGAGAGTAGGCGGATTAAATAATTATAACTTTGAGAAAAATCTAAATTACGCGATTCGGTTTTACTATCACTGTGTGTTTGTTCTTTCTAGATTCTTGCTATTTAAATTTATCTAAATTGTTAGACATTTAAGTTCTATTCTTAATAAAGTCATATTAAGAATTTAAAATGTCTATTCCTTTCATAAGCCCTACACCTCTAGCTCACCCTGACAATCAAAGATACGGTCACCAACGGGGGGCCATATCACAGTGGCGCACAACGAAATTTAATTTATATGACTCCGGGGTCGGAAGCTTGAGTGGGTTTAGTATTTTACCAGAAGTGTGCTTTACCGGGTCGGAAAGTGTGACCGACTTTTTGGAAGCCATAGACAATCAAATAAAATTACTAGAAATACCTAGCGATTTAGCATGTGCTTATTTGGAAGGTCATCTCCGGGGAAGGGTCCGAGATTGGTATCATATATTCAGATCAAGGTTAGTGCAGGATACCGCCACGGATTTCGAGGGCTAAAACAAGAATTATCAAAAACATTCCCTGCCATACGGAATAATAAAGATTTAGAGATAAAGTTTTACGCGTCTCAGCAGGGAAAGAACCAGGAGCCAACGGATTTTGTTTACGATTTATTAAAGTTGCATCAAAAACTAGAACTAGGGATGTCGCAGGCGGGCTAGTTAGATCACATTTTTGTTAGACTCGAACCACAAGTTCAAGACTACGTGGAGGTTTGAAATCCACAAAACACGGTACAACCTTTGGAGATCTTAGCTAAATTTGAAGAGAGGTATTCTTGCAAAGCAACGTGGGGTTCACAGAATGGTGATAATGTAGAAAGACGAGATTGGAATGAGCATACGATGTCTAATGTAGGGGATAATCGCAGAAATTGGAGAAATTCAGAAGTTCGGCGTAGACCAAGTAATAGCAGAAATTATTATAGGGGAACTACGAGAAGGGCCGTCAAGGAAAACAATGGTTCGATAGTAGAAATAGATTTCAGAACGATGACCGCAGATTCAACAATAGGGGATACCAATTTAGAAAGGGAGATCAAAATGATGATTTTAATAGAGGGGACCGCAGAAATAGGGGTTCGAGTGAGAATTTCAGTCGAGGCGAAAGGATACAAAGGGGACGATTGAATGTTTTGAAAGTTAATGATGTTCAAATTAATCAAAAGAACTCGGCAGTGGATATAGAGATTAAACTTTCTGCGATATGTATATCTCCAGTGGAACTTCCATATGTTCCTATTTTATTAAATGAAACATTTACGAAAGCGTTATGGGACACTGGAGCGGAGAAGTCATTTATTTCTGAGGAAATATATAGAAAATACCTTTTTTATAAACAAGTAAAAAAATCGCGTGCACAGGTGATTACGGCACAGGTAGAGAAATATCAAAATGTAGGAATTGTAGAATTGAATATTTGAATTATAGGGAGTTTGAAAAGCCTTGGTTGCTTCATGTGTTCACAGATATGGAATACCCATGTATTCTCGGGGTAGATTTCATAAGTGGATCAAAGATTGTTTTAGACTTTGATCGAAAATCGTTAAAGATTCCCAATTCGCAAATAGATAAGGTGGTTAAAACATTTGAGGAAGGAAATGTAGAAATAGATCTGTTTAAGACAAAGTTGGAGGATAAGCAAAAACAGGAGATAAACCAAGTCTTACTCATGTTTTTTACCGTGAAATCGATACGGGAGATAGTCCACCAGTTGTTTCCAGGCCGTACCGCTATGATAGGCAAAAACAAACGATACTCAATTATCATATTGAGAAAATGTTGGAAGAAGGAACCATAGTTCCAATTCAATCCGCGTAAGCGTCACCAGTTGTGTTATGTAAAAAAAATAATGGGTTACCACCGGATAATCCGGAAGCATATTGATTAGTGGTTGACTATAGGAAATTTAATTCAGTCACGAGGTATTTCCGCTATCCCTTACCGTTAATAGATTATTTAATAACGAATATCCCCTATACGACAATAATGTCATCTCTTGATCTAAGAAGTGGATACTTTGAAACGGCAGTAAACCCAATTGATATTGTTAAGACCACGTTCGTAGTAAAAAGTGGCATCTACGCATTTTGGCGTATGCCATTTGGATTATCAGGGGCGGCTCCCAATTTTCAGAAGACGATAGAAAATATATTGAAACTGGTGATAGGAAGGTTTGTGAATGTATGTATGGATGTCGTAATTATCTTGTCTCCATCATTCACTCAACATTTTGAGCATTTAAGGGAAGTTTTTAGGTTATTACAAGATGCAGAATTGACATTAAACAAAGAAAAATGTAAATTTGTTTGTGATGAATTGAAGTATTTAAGATTGATTATTAGTAAGGAGGGAATCAAAACGGATGAGACAAAAGTTTGAGCCATACTTGAGATGAAACCACCGCGTAATTCCAAGGAGGTATCCAAATTTTTGTGTATGTCCCAGTGGTACGAGAAATTTTTTAAAAATTATGCGGATCTTTGCGAACCCCTTTATAATCTAAAACGAAAATTAAAAAAAAAATTCTGGTCAATGGAGGTGCAGAACGCATTCGACGCGGTCAAGGCGGCCAGTTTTAAAATTGCCAGATTTCAAAAAGCCTTTCGAGTTATTTACAGATGCAAGTTCAATAGGTGTGGGAGCGGTTCTAAATCAGGAACGGTATTTGCTTCGCCTACACTTAGCAACGCTGAAACGAATTATACGGTAACCGAGAGAGAAAATGCTTAGCAGTAGTTTAGGCGCTGAATAAATTCAGAACATATTTAGGATCACTGCCGATTAAAGTTATTACTGATCAAGCTGCTTTAACGCGTTTAACTCATGGGAGAAATTTGTCGAGTAGGATGATCAGATGGGCACTCAAATTAGCAGAATTTATTATAGAATGGGAACATAGGCCTGGAACTCAAAACGCGGTGGCGGGGGTTTTATCAATAAACCCGGTTGAAAGTATAATGGAAGAGAAAGTTAACTGTGCAATAATCAGAGATTTGGTACTTGCGTCGTGAGAACATTTAATAACAGAACAAAATAATGACCCAGAGTTAGGTCATATCTATATAGAAAACCCGGAAGATAGCTCAGTTAATGCGACGATATGTGAGAAATGGTCCAAACACTTCAAACTTATCGAGGGCTTGTTATTTAATGCGAAATATGCGACTTCACGGTGAAATGCGAGTATACATTCCAAAGTCTTTAAGGAATGAAATAATGAGAGTTTTTCAAGTCAAGGCCATAGCGGGTCATTTTGGTCGTTTTAAGACTTGTCATAAAATAAGGGACGTTTGTTATTTCCCGTATATGAGAAAATTTATTGATCAATATGTCTCTACATGTTATATGTGCCAAGTTAATAATTATAAAAACGCGTTACCAGCTGGTCGATTAAATCCGATTGTATCAAATTATCCAAATGAGATAGTTATGTTAGATTTGTTAGTTCCGTACCCTACATCGAGAGTGAGACGTAATCGATGTGTATTAGTAATTATTGATCATTTCAACAAGTGGGCTCGTGTAATAGCGAATCCTTTTTTTTATAATTTTATATCGCGTTTTGGAGCTCCAGTAAAATTAATAAGTGATAATGGTCATCAATTTATATCCGATATTTTCGTACAAGAGACACTAGACTTTTTTCCATCAATTGTTGGCATGTTTTGCTCTTCAAAAGGATATTCAGCCACTCGATGTGGGAAATGACAACGATCAATCCACTTTAAACTTGATCCTTTCTAAACCTGATGAACTAAGTCCATTTCAATACCAATCACCTCGTTTTTGGGAAGAATTGGCACGGCAATGGATCCTTAGACGACGTCCACTTCCGAAAGAATTGGCCCCTTTACCGCATCCCTCTTCTTTGGACATGAAACGAACGGCTCGTTTGTATGATGTGATTTGTAAAGCTAGTGGAGAATACGTGGACCCCTTATCCATGTATTTAGTCCTTGCTTCCGAATATGTCAATGTCATCCATTTTCAATCGGATTCCCTTTTGGAAGCCTTTGTGCAAGCCACACCCCCTCATGCCTTGGCTCAAGCTGTGGAACGACTTGTGCTAAGAGCTCTTGATCAATTTTTAAATGGACAATACCCCTCGTGTTTAAAGCATAAAGACGAGAAACTAGATAATTTTTTACAAAATGTCACGGTCGTAGATGGTTCGATCCCAGAAGCTTCAATTACATTGTATCCTCCTCCCAAAATGGTCAATGTATTTCAACGTTTGTTGGCCGTGTCTTAATTGGATGATTTGTGGCAAACCAGTACTTTTGGAGAAGACACCTCTTTTGTCGAAACCGATGTAATGCATTTGACAGAGAAATTACATATGGCCGAACGGCAAAACGCCATGTTGTTGAAACATGTAGAGTGGCAATAAACGTGTAGCAAATAGAGCCCATTTGGAGGGTCTCACATGCCACGGACAGGAATCAGCCACAATGTGAGGATACATGAGAGCTAACCGTCTCGTGGACGGTAAATCATAAATTTCCACATTAATCAGATGAGGAAGTTTGATTTGACGCAAAATATTCATTTGATAACTGTTTCCCTTGCAACCAAACACAATATCCGTGTGAGGAAACTGGGCTGTAGTTGATGGTAACGAACTTGTAAACAATGTGCAAAATATTGACCAGAGGAGTTCCATTTAACAGCATCATGATGGCATCCGGTCGAGCATAAGGATATAATTTAATGACCTCGGAATACGAGTAAGAGCTTGTCACTTGAAAGAAAATTTCATAACCCGTCACATCCACATAGCCCAGTTCCAAAGGTATGTACTGTCGGTTCAAAACGACTTCGGTCGTATGAATTAAAGCGTGAACTTCCATACTACTTGCTTTAAAAATAAAAATCAAGAATCATGAAATTTGAAATCAAAACCATAATCATTGGAGCCGTCTTGGTGATGTTGATTGTATCCGTTCTGATAAAAAGTTATGTCATGTATCAGATGAGTAATGCTACATTGTACGGCATAGAAGCTAGTACTAGCTTAGTAAAAACGGAAGGGGTGGAAGCTCAAAAGTTTTGATTAAGTAATCGAATACTCTTTGTCGGACCTACGGTTGGAAATTTGATTGGTATGGTGTTGCTGGGAATCTTGTACGTGATGTCTTAATAAAGAAACACAATTATGAATCTCAAAACAATTTTGATCCCTGCTCTCTTTGTAGTTATTTTGATTAGTTTGATGAGCTTTGGGTATGTCACCTACGCCGCGGTGTTTCTCAAACTGTGGGGCGCGCCCCCATGGGGGGCGCGAGCATTGAAAATAAAAGATTTAAAAAATAATTAATTTACTCTCTCTGGAATGAATTAAAACAAAATACTTTCAGACATAATAAAAAATGCACTTTTACTCTGATAGGCGATATAAGTCATCAAAAATAAAAACTACTTCAACATCTAATTAGCTATCTTTAATCCTATAACCAAATAAAAAAAAATTTTATTTGAGATTTGCTGTAATCTCATTATGAGAGTTTTTTATTACGTTTTTTTTAAACCCAAAATACTACTTTTCAGAGAAAAAAATCCCAGACCCAGAATCGAAAAAATTTAGAAGCATAAAAAATTCATCACTGTGATTATTTCTGAAATAGTGCACATTATAGCTGTAATCTGTTTTTGCTGATAATCTGTTTGTCCTTCTAAGTTATTGGTACAGTTAGTTATGACCCCTCTCTTATGTGTTTTTTTCTCATTTATGGAAGTTGTAAGTAATGTATTTCTCTGTTGCTCTTTTTTTCATGCAAAAGAGTTTTATGATACTTGGAAAACCACGGAGAGTACTTTGAAGGATTATTTAGCCAAGACTTATTTTTATGAGTATTCTCAAACATATAAAGCATAATGAAAAACATTTTACACAATGTTTTAGCAGTAACATACATAATATCATAATGAATACACTTTTAACCCTGAAGTGGTCGCGCGGGACACACAGATCACGAAATCGTTAATTCTGGCAAAACTGTTTATTTGTTACCAAAGAAAATATTAAAGTTCTTAAAAGTAGGCAAGTTTACTTTCTCTTAGTTAAATTCTTCACTGGAACCACGATTTGTATCATGTACAATAAAATAATTATAAAATAAAGGATTGGAGTGACTCATTCACCCCGCGTGACCATTAACGCTAGTATCGAGTTTGTGTCTGCCCCCGGGATAAGACATTTTGAAGTCTTCTCTCTTTAAATATTGAAAATAACACTATTTTTCTTCATTGGAATTTTATATTATTTTTTATTGCTTAACATCAATTCTAAATGATAATTCTGTGAGGCTTAAAATTACAGTTTGCTTAAAACTAATTATAATATGAGCATTCATTTTAAAATATCATTTTACATTTTCGTAAACATTGTTGCGCATTTGGGTTTACTCTCCTGACAATTCAGCTATTTATCAAGAGTGTTTTAGTTTTTTAAATAATGAACTCGTTCGAGAAGAGCGAGTACTTCATACAGTATAATTTTAATGTATTAGTGATGCACATGGCATTTTATAACTACTTTATTAAAACTAAATTAAAAGCAAGTTTAATAAGTATTAGAGACTTCATGGGTTTGTCTTGCAGAGGAAAGTTTTTCAAAAAAAGGTTTACGATTAGAAATTAACACTCTGAGTACATTTTCTATATTTGGCTGAAATCTATATTTTGTCTTGAAAGCAGCCACCGCATTTTGCAATCTGTTCCAATTTAAAAATTAGAGAAAGAAAAATAAAATATATATTACTTAAAAGTTACATATATAGAATTTAATATACTTATCTTATTAATTTGTATGGTTTATAATTAAGATCATTTTGTAGCTTTAGCCTCAAAGGGCATTATTATTGCATTCAATATATTATTATTGTATAAGGGTGGGGGGCGCAATAAAAATTATGATTCAAAAGTGGGTAGCCAGTATTGAAAGTTTGAGAAGCACTGACCTTCGTAATTTATTTTGAATCAGCTACAAAGAAAAGATCAGAACTCTTGCAAGATAAACAGTTCTTATTTTACGTACAGATGATATTGAGTCTTCTGAGCTTTGTTTTGGGTGTTGGAATCTTTTTCAAAGCATAGAGATTGTAGACTGGTCCAACATCAAGAATTTAAAGCAACATTAAAAAAAAAGTTGTTTTTTTTTAACTCATGTCCAAGTTTTTTTGTTTTTTGCAGGGTGGTAGACGAACATTTCGCCCCCGGTTTCTTTTTATATGATTATTCATACTAAATGTATATTTTATTCCCTTTTCCACCAACATTAGTAATTTCGGGGTTCCCCTTGTGCTCGTGACTTGTGCCAAAACAACAATTCGGCTTGTACAAATTGCTTCCACCTTTGCTCATTCAAGACTATATCACACATATCAAGAGGTACTTCGGGTAATTTCCAAAAAGCCATATTCAATAGCATGCAAAACATTTTCTTTTGGCTAATAAATAATTGTTCATAATTGACCCATTGACATTCTTGAGCATCCATCACCCATTTACTGGCCTCTCTCTGAGCCACATCCGCTCGACTATAGGTGTATTCGATAAAATCATTAGCTTTTTCAGGGTATTTCTGGAGCACGCGCACCGCCACACAATTTTTTGATTTATAATCACTCAAATGCTTCGTCTTTCGGTAAATGGAATATTTTTAAGCATCTGGGCACTTGTAATGAGCCTCTTGAATAATGTAGACCCATAAAATCTATCCACGAGTGGACAAGGATAAATGGTCTTCCATCCACGCAAAAGTTACCTTCTCGAGAGGTGTGAAAACATAAAATGCCACACGTTTTCCAACACCAATTGCGATATAAATTCAATGAGTTCATTAATACGTTTCTGAAAGCCTTTGGTCACAATGGTTCCCTTTTGTGTCTCGTAAATGTAACGTTTTCGAGACAAGACGAGCAACCGCTTCATCCGTTGTTCAAATTTGAGCTCCACATAATTTAAATTTATATACGACGGCGTGACAACAGCGGGGCCCAATTTTAAAACCCTCAAACATCCTGCTGCAAATTGTAAATTTTAAAAGTTTTAAATAATGGTATGGTGTAATTGATAGGGGGGAAAGTGACAATCAAAGGCAATGGGTAGATAGGCCAGGCATGAATCCTTATTGGCCATGACGCCGTATAGGGAATTGATTAAAATTTTGATGCATAATTGAGCATTGTAATGATACACGTCTTTTGTTTGTTTGTATTGTCCCTGATGATGTTTGCGCAAATCAATGAAATGTTTGACAATATGCGGTAAAACGCCTGTTTGTCTTTTACGATAAACGCATCTTTTTTAGTTAAAGGGGGGTAGTGAAAAAACGGGGCTATTCCGTTATCGTTTTTAAAAACACGTTCCCCGGGACAGTAAGCAAAAAAGCAACCGTTGAGCGGGAGGGAAAACCCCAAACCCCTCTTCACGGGTCATGATGGTGCATGTTCCATAACACAGATTACTACTCAATAAAGCGCTAGGGTCCATGCTGGCAAAATCCCTCACGGACACATTTTCATACGCTTTTTCTGGAATGCAATAATTTAAAGCCCCTTGGTATGTTTGGTTTATGGTGAATAACATAGAGGCATACTTTTGAATGTCAACAGGACTCTTTAAAAAATGAGTATTGACAAAATACCCCAAGCAGGTACAATATGTTTTGAACAATTCCAACAAAAAGCTAGAATTACCCATGTGGATGGCTTGAACATTATCCCACGCTGTAAAATTGGCCCGCTACACTAAAAAAGACAATACCATTTCTTTTTCAAATAAACGATAGATAAAAAAGGGAAACTTTTAAAAAAATACTAAAAATAGCTTTAAAAAGTCCCAAAATTTGGGTTCGGGTACACGACCGGTTTCAAAATTGAATAACATTTTTCAGCAGAATTTTGTTGAAGCAAATGGGCCGTCACGCGAGGCTGTGTGTACCAAGACCAGAGTCCAGTGGATTGGACGGGTACTTTGGTTTCATTCAATTTCATGCGTGCCACGTCATCCAATTTGAATCCGGGTAAATCATAACTGGAAAAAATTCGAAAATAAAAATATAAATCCAACACCATTTTTTTCTGAAAAGTGGTGACGATGGTCGTCCCCACGAGAACGGATGAATAATGCCGTAGAATGGAATACATTTGCAACCAAAGCAAACGGGTAAACAAACACGGTAAATCAAATCCATTGATATTGTAGTCAAAACCTGGCAATCTTGAACCAGAACGTGAAAATCGTTTAAAAGTTGACGTTCAGACGTATAAGTATGAGCTCGGTCCATTTCCAACGGAGGAGCATCACAAGGAAACGATACAAGAGCCACGATCGAAACCCTTTGACGCCGGTTCCATTTGACAAACAAATTATGACAATTTCATCCTTTTTTTCCAACCCCGGGGGGGACACGATAAAACCCTCCTGGGGACCGTTTCCAAATCAAAGGCTCCTATAGTCCAGCGGGGTTAGCGTCTGACGGGATGCTTTTCCCCGGTTTACCAAATCCACCCTTCCGGTTGAACCGTATACCATTTATAAAAAAACCCCCGAGTCTGGTATTTGGGGGCCAAGTAAATTAAAAGGGGGCCCAAACCCAACCCCGTCTTGTCGTAATAACAAATTTTATACTTGTTTAAAAAAATCGCCCAAATTTCTGTTTACGTCGAAGATAGATTTTGAAAAATTTTTTCGGGAGAACAACGTTTTTTCGCAGTCGGACTTCAAAATGGGGGTAAACTTTGCAGTGAGACCCACAAAAGTTAAAATAGGAAATTTGGGGGAAAATGATACCCGGCTCGAATGATTTTGTCAATGTTTTTGGTGCAAACCCCAACCATTGTTCATGGTAAGAAACGTAAGACCAGATTCACCCAAAAAGTAATTTTACATGAAGAATGTTTGGTTGATAGGATAGCTTTCCAGAGCAGAGGAAGGGAATCTTTTCCATTAAAAGAATATACATGTTGAAAAGACAAAAATTATCTCGTATTTAATAAAAAAAAAAAACGAAAAAATTTTTTTTCGCTTTTATCAATTTTTTATCTAATTGTTCAACACTTGTTGTCTACTTAATCCCTATTTCTACAACATCTTCATTATTCTATAAATAAGGTCCTGATTTTTTAAAACGTTTTTCAGTAGCTATATTCTTTTTGTATTTTTTGCACATGGCGTGGTTCAATACCCCCCAACTCTTCTCTTTCCAAACCCCAATCTTTTTTATATCCTTCTTCAGTGATTGCTCCTCATTAACTCATTCCTCGTGGTTCCGTATTTCAATTTTTAGTCAAAGTCAATTCTCAAGTAGAATGGGAAGTTCAGTTACCGGATTATTATATTATTCAAAACCAACAATTTACTTTAAAAGATGCTTGCTGTAATCAACCAGACGCAAGTCATGTGCCTGCGACAGGTACAGCTTTATATGAATATTTAGAAAAGTATAAACTCGTTTTGTTTCCACAACTTCCTTCCTTTGAATCTAATACTTCGACCATCTTGCAACATAAACGAATCTATTATTTTAGTTGTCAACATGGAAAAATTCAAAACTTGCAAATGTGTCCACCGGGTCATTTTTTTCACGCCACTCACTGCCAACCCATTGATACATGTGTGGGACAAGCCAATGGTATACGATTTTCTAACCCATACGATATTCAGCATTATTTCGAGTGTCAAAATGAAAAGGCTGTTCGAGACGGTCGTGTTCACCCAATACATTGTTTCTACACGACTCTTGCCGAAATAAAAATGACGAGAGTCTTTACTGTCAATTTCATACAGAACCCAAAATTTTTAACCAAACTTTTTTTTCGCCACGGGGTAAGCTATTTTGAAACCTGTCCACCTGCATTTCGATATTTTGATTCCCCCAAATGTGAATCCAATGCTTGTTTGGGTCTACCCTACCATCAATTGGTGCCCTCACCCAAAATTCAACAGGGTCCATTGAGCTATTCCCCGGGATATATGCAATGTCAAAACGATAGGGAGGTCAAAATGGCGGAATGCCCCCAAACATGGGATCCCTATTTATCCGTCGGGGATCATTTGACCCATGTACCTCAGGTATTTGATGGGAGGGCTTGCCAAATTCCCAAATTTTGTACCAATGTATAATCGGATGATCCTTTGGTGATGGTCCCCGTGCACGAATTCACCAAACACGTCAGAAATTGGAAATTTTCAGAGCGATTTGATACAATTACCGGGATAAAATGCAAAGGAAATCAACGAAAACGTGTTGTGTTATCTCCAGGGCAACATATTCATCCCAAACGATTCAAATCAGAATCTACCTGCAGTGGTACCGTCTCTAAAGTGGTCGTATCGGATAATCCAGGAGCTTATTTTGATTGTCCAACCCAAAAGGTGGAATCATGTCCTCCTCAACATTTTTTTGATGGAGTCATGTGTTGACCACCTGTAAAGCATGTGCCTTCTCTTTTCAAGGAATTTATTTCAACTGAATTCTTTACGACCTGATAACTGGATGGAAACATGGGATTACAATAAAATACCTTCCGCTCAACACTGCACTGATCCCGAAACGGTTTATTTGGAAACGTACAACGCTTATAGTCATCCCGATTGCATCTTGTATCCATTTTTAACTCAAATTCCTCTCTCTATAAAATTGAGAGATGCGCCCCAATGCACATTTCGTAAAACCAACCACCGTCTTGTGAAGCAACCCATTTCCTATAAAGCATTGTATTGGGCTCAGAGAGAAGTGGAACAGACACCTACACATGAGAAATGCAGGCCTGGGCAACATTTGGAGTCGGGACATTTTGTGTTTGACGAAATATTTTATGCTACATGCGATAAATCCCAATCCTTTGTGTTTTGTCCTTCATCCGATACCAAAGGGATTGCAAAGGTGAATGATAGGCGGTGGGCCTGTATACCGGCTGACATGAAAGGAATATTTCCTCCTAATTCGGGGGTCACGTTTCCTGCACACGAAGTGAAACATATTTTTAACACCACTCCAACCCCGAACCGCATCAAGATTGGCAATAGATTGATGGATATTCCTTTGGTGGGTCTCAGTCCTACAAATGCCTTTAAATTGGATGCTTTGGATCAAAGTGTAGACATAGAATACAAATATCGGGTAACACATCCACCCGATGTCGTGTGGGCAGAAGACGAGGAAAAAGTTTCAAGGTTTGGAGGTGGATTTCTAGTGAAAAAAGATTTTACCAAAAACTCTCTTGCTCTTCCTACCTATGATATCAAATATGCAGTTCCAGACTTTGCCTTTGACCGTAAGCCATAAACAAGGATAAACGCCACTTAGTGAATGGGGTACTATTGTACACGAAAATTTATGTAAATTGTGTATTGTGTGCTGTGGCAACGGGACGATGGATATTTTTATTTTGATTGTATTGACGATGGGTTTAACTGCTTACATGATGTACATGACGACTCACAATGACGACCACTTAAAATCTGTGGGTAAATGGGCAGAGGACAACTTTACAAAGTTGATATCCAAAGTAAAAGCTTGCTACGCATAAAGTATCATTTCTTTTGAACTGCCCCACAGTTTTTACAATATTTGAACAATGTTTTATGTTCATCCAAAGCATGCACTAGCCGCAATGTAGAGCAAATGTCTGGAGAGGAGCAACATGTTTCTGGAAAAAAGTCTTTATCCTTTGTTCCCATATTTTGCATTCTTCGGGAAACAACTGAACTTTAGTTTCTGCCATTGCCACTTGATTTGCAAGCAATGATAATATTCAGTTTAAAACCTGAATATAGTTTTAAAAACCTTTTGCAAAAAAAAAAAAATTAAATAAACAAGTACTCTTTTGAATATGAATGGTCAACTGAATGCCGGGCACATTATGAGAGTTACTGTCGCTGGACTAGACTCATTTTTGAATAATCAGTTGGATGCTGAATATTTTGAAAAATATACCAATGAAAAGAATCGCATGTTTCCCACATGCGATCACCTTTGGGAAAAGCTGAAAATTTGGCTGTATCAGGAATCTCTGACCAATAAACAAGACACTGTCCTGAATTTTGCTCAAATTTTTCCACACAGAGAACCTTATGAATACCATTTGCTTAATTCATTAGCTAGTCACGATTCTTTTTGGAATCAAGTATTTGAAATCTTGGCTATTGCCAAAACTCGACTATGAAGTTGACAGTCTCTTCTTTGGAACCCTTTGGTATTTTTTCTCTTGCTGATGGGTTATTGTACACTATTTGAGTCTTGACCATCCAATCTCGCACCACTGATTTTCGTTTACATTTTATCGTCTTAACACTAGTGATTTTCATGGCTCTAGTATCCATTACAATATTTAAATATTTGAAATACCGTTACACATGTGAAAAAATGGATGATATTTTTTGGCTGTTATGAAAATACAATAACCAATTTCACATTGTCTCTTTGAAACATGGCTGCATCTCCGGGATGCCAGCCTAATAATTTGAAATACCCCAATGGAGTAGAGATGCATTCAGGATTCAACTCTTTCCGTTCAAATTGCACATCTGCAAACTGATTAAAATAACTTCAGGGATAAATCAAATTTTTCCGTGTATTTTGTTTCAACTTCCAAGGTCAACGTAATAATGGGGGCTCAAAGTGAGTGTGATGAATGGGTTTGATGGCTAACCGGTGTAAAATAATCTCAAAAGATTTGAAGGAATCCATAATAAAGATGGCTTCTACTGAGAAGCCCGATGATATGGTGAAAAAACTTTTGGAAAAGAAGGACATTTTCTAAAGATTGTTTAATCAGTATGTTCATTGTATCAATTTACAGCCAGAAGAACAAACGACAGCTCAGGAAATTTTTCGGCAAACGTTTCCTAATTTTTGTGACGATTTAAAAAAGTTTCAACATGAATGGATTGTTCAGAAGCTTGTGACGTCTCTCGCGTCCTTCTGCTAACATAACTCCTATGTTCTTTGACGGCCACGATTAATGGCAAAACCTTCCAACCCAATACCAAGAAGACAAACGAATATAATATGTAAATGAGATATACTTTAAAAGGATAAAAAGCTTTAATGATAAGGAGCGGCAAGTTTGAGATAACTTAGTGTGGAATCATTCGGATCACGAGTTAGATGTCTTATATCTCTAAAAAGAAGGAAGCGTTCATTAAAAAGAAGTCTGAAACTTCGTAGTTAAAATTAAGTTATAGGTATTCTCTCATTGGTGAAGGAAGGAGACTCTAAAAAAAGGAATATTTTGTATAGGAAGTTAGACGAATCTGTTAATTTATTATAATTGGGATAAATGATCTAGTTGCGTGATCTGACTTGAATATAAGGTTTAATTTGGGGTGTTAACTCTCACTTTAAGAAAGTTGTCAATTAGGAATTAAGTAATATAAGTTTTTTTTAATAAAAGTTGTATTAAGAACCAAGATGTCCCCGTCATTTTGATAATCCACACCTCTAGCTCCGCGGATCCGGAAAGACATAGTCACATAGGATGGCTATGTCGCAATCTTCAACATATAATGCATGAAACAGAGGATATCACACCCAGCGAAACTTGCTCTCAACTCGTGTATGATGGAGGTACCAAAAGTTACCTAAATGCTCCAGTGTTGCCAACTCTCAATCGGAGAAAAAGAGTAGAAAAATTCAATCTGGGTGATTTTGTGAGACAAAAACGATTCAGTGGCGATTTTCACCAAATAAACTACAATGATCGAGAGTCGATAGAAGATTTGATGGATGAATTGAATGAAGAAAAGCTACGAAACGACCAGAAAGCTGATATTGCACTGAATCTAATAGTGGAAATGGTGGCAATATTAAATGTTTATTGTAAATATCCTATCTTGGAATTGCATTCAGAAAGACGTATTCAGTAACAGAGCTTAAATCACAACACAACTCTGACTTACTCTTTAATAGCCTCTTTAAAAAAAAAGTTGTTTTTTTTTACACTATTATTGTGTATTCAAAACAAGTACATTGAAATGAATTCTGCACAAGACTTGCTTCAATTTATTCTCCGACATGATTACGTCGTTGTCTTTGGAAACCTTGGGCGGTATCCCCGAGAGTTCTTTTGATGCATTTGTTGCCGACTCTCAGTTGAATGTGGCAATTCTTTCTTCATATTATTTGTGTTCTAGTACTCCAGATCAGTGGTGCACAAACTTTTTTCGACTACGACCCCTTTTGTAGAAAGAAAATTTTTGGCGAACTCTAGAGATAAATGTTCAAAAATACGATGTAAATAGGCGTATTTCTTTCTTTTATCAAATAAAAAAATAACCATTTCTGACACATATTAATAATATTTATAATTTAAAGAAAATATTTTTTGTATAACATAAAAATCAGTAAATTGCCTTTTAATGAGATGTATGCGGCTGCAAGTTTCTGATTATCTCATCGATGTTCGGATGTATGTTGCTAATTGCAATTCGCATATCATCTTCAGGGTTCAAACGCGAGCGGTATTTAGTTTTTATTGAAACTAGTTTGCTAAATCCAGTTTCATATAAATACGTTGATGCAAATTGTATTAGTAATCTGATGGCATTCTTTCATAGAACGGAATATTGCTTTTCCACGGATAGCCAAAATTTTTGGCAAAAGGCTGAGTCTTAAATTTATTTCGAAGAGTATAATCACTAATCAAATCTATCAACTGCTCTTTCTCACTAATTTAATGAATTGAACTGCATATGTCATTGGAAAATGGATCACGAATCTAACCAAGATCGTTTTCAGGAAAATCCTCGAATCGTCTCGAAAAATTTTCTTTTAACTTTTCAATATGATTGGAAATGATGTTTTTAAATGTACATATATCTATATTATTTTCATTGATAAAATCGTTAAAGCAAGGGAACATGTCGGTTTTGTTTTATTCAGTTCAGTTTGCCAGAGACTAAGCTTATTTTTAAAAGTTTGAATTTTATTGACTGAAGTTATGATAGTTGAATTCTCACCCTACAAGCTGAAATTTAAGTCGTTAAGTTTTTTGAAAATATCAACTAAATAGCTCAGCTTTCCTAGCTAAACTTCATTGATATAATATAATTGTTTCTTTTCGCTTAAAACATGGTCACTTCATTTCTCAAATCAAATATCCGTCGTAGTATTTTCCCACGTGAGAGCCACCTGACTTTGGGGTCTGTAACAGTAATCTCTCATACGTTGAGCCCATCTCATTGCAAAGTATTGAAAAGAGACGGCTGTTAAGACTGTTGCATTTAATGTGGTTAATTGAACTAACAGCATCTTGTAATATGTTGTGCAACTCTTCATCCATAGCTTTTGCAACAAGAGCTTGCCGATGAATCATACAGTGATTAAATACCATATGAGGCACCACTTTCTGGATTAAGCCTCTGAGCCCTTTGTTCGAACCTATTAATGCTGCAGCACTATCAGTACAAACCGCAACACAGTTTGCCCAGGTAAGGGACACTTTGCTTCAAAATATTCATTTATTACTTCGAATATTTTTTCTCCAGTGGTTTTTCCTTCCAAACTTTGGTAACATAAAAACGTTTCTGTTATATCTTCATTAAAATAAATCTAAAGTAAATAATTAGTTGTGACATTTTAGTAATATCGGTAGTCTCGTCCAGTTGTAAAACAAATACAGATGAATTTTGTATGCGCTTTATGACTTCTGACTCAATATTTCGTTACATTTCGGAAATCCGCCGAGACACGGTATCTCTTGATAAAGGTATTGTTTTTGGTTCATTTCCATATTTATCGCCATGCATAATTGATGTCATCTTAGTTGCTGCAGGAAGGATAAGGGATTCTCCAATTGTATGGGGTTTCATTGTTTTTGCTATTAGATAAGAAACTTCTAAAGAAGCTCGTCATGCTTTTTGAGGTATAGTTGTAAATTTCTTTAGATTTGCACTTAGAATTTTCAGATTTTCAGCTGGTCTTTGAAAAACATCGGCATGTTTATTTTGAAGTTCTTTATGGTAACGGTAATGGTTATACATTTACGTGGAACCTTAGAGATAGCTCTATTATCCACTCAAAATAATATATTGAACAGAGAACAATTTGTTGAAGTTGAAAAAAAAAGAAACAGTCCACATTAAATCCCCAACAACGCTGATGGAGGGTGGGTGAAAACCCTCCCAGTTGATTTAGTTTGTTTCATTTCTGGAAAACGAACAAAAAATGATCCATTCCATGACAGCAAAGCCCGTCTTTCAACCGTCTTCCGCATCTCGACAACGGGGAAAAAAAAGGGATATATTTCTTTAATAACAAGGATTAAGAGAATAATTTTTTTGCCCGTTACACGTTACCCTAAGATAACGCGTGGGGTTTTGAAAAAATTTTAAATAACCATTTGGAAGAAAGTAAGAAAAGGAGGGAGTTTGAAATAAGATATGAGGGGTGAAGTTGCCACACAAACGCGATCAAAACCATGGCGTAGGAGAGGAATAATTAGAGTAAGTGAAGTCTTGCAAAAAAAAACAACTATGTAAAATAAAGCTCAAAATTTTTTTAATTCGTATCAAGACATTCTCATTTTTTACGATTTTGATAAGGTTAAAACTCTTTGGTCTCTTGAAGAACTAAAATAAATTGTCGAAAGCCGGTTTTCCCCGATAGTTTAATTTGAAACCTGTGGTAACCGGTTGAAGAAATTTTCTGATTGTTTTTGATGAAAATCAAAAACGGCGGAAATTAAGATTTTTATGCAAGACTTGTTCCTGAAAAACCCCAGGTGCTTTTGCTGCTCTCCAGTTGAATTTTTTGAAAAGTGTGCAATCTTTTTAGGGGGAACCCGCCGCCCCTGCCAGATGGGAGAAGCGTGCGATGGGGCGAAGAATGGCTTTGTATAATAGAACCTTGTCCTTAATGCGACTTTTCTTGGGAGAAATCAAGCGATTTTCTTCTCATTCTACCGCCTTTTGGGGGAGGGGAACGGATTGTTTGAAAAAGTTTAATTTAGTGTAAAGTTTTAAAACCGGGTCTTATATTCAGAAAACGGGAGGGGCGTTTAAAATGTTGACATGGGGGATTTTTTTCCGTGCACCACTGTCTCGTAAAGAGGGAATGCGTTTTTAGATGTTTAACCTTTACAGTCGTTAAGCAAGGTTTGGGTCGAATGACATAATTTGAACCTTAATGATACGGTTATAAATGTTTTGAGAAAAAATGGCGTGTCGTCGCGTACATCGCTGTGGCTTCAAAAATTAAAATTTTAAAAAATTTTGGCCCCTAATAAAGATCCTTGTGGTCCCCCTGAAAATTGGGGGGGGTGGAAAACTGTTTTCAATTTTCCCCTAAATTCACGGGAGTTTAGGCAGGAGTGTATAATTTTGATGAGTTGGTCATAGACCCAAGCCCATCATTTTGGGATAGAAAAAGCCATCATGCGAAATTTTTTTCGGCTTTAGCTATGTCCAAAAAAACATACCGTGGCCTGATTATTTTGATAGCCGTGAAATCGGCCCCCAGTAACTTTTATTAACGGGGTTACTTGGGACTGTGTAACAAAGCCATGCTGTTCGGGAATAATAATGTTCGGCTATGCAGTGCTGTTTCCCGGCGTTAAAAAGAAAAAATTCTACATTTGTCGCTACTGAGTAGTGGTTGGACGGTAATTTTGAGGTCAAGTATCATCAGAATTGGGTTTAAGTAGGGGGACCCCCACGGCAGTCTTCAATTCTTGGGGAAATAGTTCTCCAAATAGATTGAAAAGCATGACAAAAAAAAGAACAATTTGGGGGGAATTTTTAGGATGCGATTTGAAATTTCCCAACCCAAAGTTTATTGATCTTAAGCTTTTTAATATAATGTACTTCCCTGGCGTTGTTTTTCCAGGTTAGAGGGAAGGAGCTCAAGAATCTTTTTTTTCCTTTGTGTATGAGCGTAAAACGTTCGTTTTCACCCCAGTTTTGGGGTTTTCGAACTGCTTTTAAAGGCTGTCGGCAATAAAACCCTCCTTCCCAGGGGTGATTTGCTACACTCCCAAAAGTGCGCCCTTTGGGGAATGTTTTGAGGGGGTTTTTTTTGAATAGGGGGTTTTCCCCCAAAGAGTGCCTGTACCCGGGGTAATCCGCTATGTAGCAACAGATTGGGAAAAGTGTCAAAGTTTTTTCGTTAACTTTTCAACCAAAACCAAAAAGGTTCGACTTCAAAATTTCCAAAGATTTCTTGGGAAAATTTCCGGGAAGTTTTTTGGGGGTTTGAAATTTTTGGTTTAAATTCAAGAGTTAAAAATTTTTTAATTTCTTTTGTTTGGGTGCTTCTAAAGGGGGGTAAAATTTTTTATTTAAAAGAAATTCAAGTTCCCCCAATTGGGTGGAAGTTGATCGGAATTTTGTTAGAAGACCGTATATAAGAGTAAGAATGACCGGTAGATGAACGTTCAAGATCTTTATAACTCTAATATCATGATTAAAGGGGGATATTTTTCAGAACTGCTAGATCAATAATAGAATATCTTGCCCCCGCTGATAGCGTTGATATGTGTGGGAGTGTGCGGTGATAAAACCTCATTCGGTTTATTTAACAATTTTAAAAATAGCAAAAGATTTGATCTAGAGTTACTCCACGCACGATGCGAAAAATTTGGGAAGTTTTTTCCAGGGGAAAATCTTTATCGGGGGTTTTTAATTTTTCCGGGTGTTTTGGGTGCTGAAACAATTCGGATAGGGGGAAAATTTTTAAATTTAATTTCGATTGCGGGTTTCATCCATATATTCAAAACCGGTAATGGAACTTTGTTCGATCGTAATTATTTTTTTCAGTAAATAGCAGTACCTCCATCTGTTTTGGGAGTGGAAAATTACTGCTTTTGGAAAACGATAATTCGCAAAAGTGGATCCCGACCGGGTTGTAGTTTCGTTTCTTGAACTAACAAAAATAGGGTTCTGTTCTGATACAAAAATCGTGGACTTAACAAATTTTGGGTCAAAGGTCCGTTCGTATTCAGAACAAATCGACAAAAAATTGCACGTTGGAATTATATGTTGGGGAACATTGGGGCGAATTCGCCCCTTTTAATTTTGTATTACGCTTCAAAAATAACCGGCTTTCTTGTTAGCATCATTTTTGATTTTTAGGGCAGGGGGGAGTCTGCAGAAAAGCTTTTCTAGTAAAAATTTTTGGGCTCCCTGCCGGAAATGGCCCAAACAGAAAAAGAGCCGAAAAAAATTTTTATCATTATTATTATTTATATTTTTTCCTTTGGGTTTGGGTTTTCCGGAATTTGTCCCGAGACAACTTTGGAGTAAAGTAGTTTTGTCTGTGGTACGGGAAATATAGGAGACCGAAGTTTAATTTTTTTTAAAATTTTTTGACGAGGGCGTCATCTTGGCATATTTTTTATTCCTTTTATTAATGTTTTCTTGGAGGGCTTCGGTTATTATTTTTTAAAATTTTCACTTTGGTTTGGTGGCTTTGGGGCCTTTTTTCTTTTGGTAAAAGGGGACATTGCCTCCCAAATTTGCTGCGTCTCTCCACCGAATTTCCGCATTTTAGGGGTTCCCCAAAAGAAAATACAATCTTTTTCTTGATGGGGGCCCGCCCTTTCGGACTTCATTGGGGGGGTGATAGACTTCAACGGGAAAATCCCATAACAAAAACTGGTTGGGCCCCTATTACGGGTCCATCATACGGTTCAAAGCCAAGGGACCAAACATATCTACGTAATTTAGATTGAGTCGACATTTAGATCATTAATTAATTTAATGTAAATCCCGCATTAGGGGTTTTTTTGGAATTTAGTTAAACGGGGAAAATTTTTTAATTTTGAAACCCTCACTCAATTTCTTTTTAACGGCTTCAAGTTCGGGGGAAGTGGAAAATCCTCTCAAAATAAGTTTAGTGGTCTTTTCCCATTTAACAGGAAAAATTTTAATGTGATTTGTTCATGCCTGAAATATGTGGCAAACCCCATATTTCCTCGCTTTGGACGTAATTCTCAGGAAAACGCCCCCATAATTTACTTTGAAACGTGGGACCCAAACATAGGGCCCTAAGGTCGGTCCAATCCGGTTTGGCTGGGTAAAGAATGGCGGTATTTTTAACCCCAGAAGCAAGCTTGGGGCCTTCTCGGTATCAAAATTTAGCCCTCCCCTCCTCAGAAGTTTTAAAAGGGGTTATGGAAGGGGCTGATGGGGCAGAGGGATTTGAAAAGGGTTTAAAATGGCGGCAGGGGGAAAAAAGAAAATCTTAGTGGGCTGCTTCTTCTATGGTAATCAAAATCTATCCTCATCAACAGTCGCCCTTTTTTTGGGGTTTCCCCCTAGACCAGTATTTTGGGAATTATTGTATTGTCCAAAGTATTTTTTTAGTACGAGCAGCTGCTTTTTTCCATGAAGTCACCCTAGCCAAATTTTTTTCTGGGCCCCCGGTTTCCGGATACAAAAAAAAGGACATCTAGAGAGCCTCAACGGTTTAAAATTTTGTTGTAAATTCTTTCGGTTCGCCTTGGTGGCTGGACTCGTCTCGGTAATGAAATAATGGCGATCTTGGGGGGCGGCGCGTAAGCCACTCGGAGTTTGAGCAGCTCAGATATTGCTGCAGCATTGTCAGTGATGAATTCCTACGGTCGGTCCTACAGTGGGGGGATGGGGGTGATTGATATTTTTTACTTTTGGGCATTGGGGCAACTTCCCCTGATAAAATTTATTTTCCATAATCAATAGAATGCCCGTTAGTCCGTTCCAGGTCGTAATCAAATGGGGCAGGGCAGTGTACAATTCTTCAAGAGAGATTAAATGGTTTAGCTACATTGGCAATCGAACATGATATAGCTGAACAAATTGATTTGAAGGAATTAATCAGAATGTTTTCAGTTAAAAGTCAGAAAAAAACACTTCAACTTTTTTGTTTATTTTGTTATTTGTTTTAATTTTTAATAAATATTTATATGTATACTGTTATGTTACTTTTTCTCTGTAAGAACTATCAAAGTTTTATAGGTGTGTTTTTATGAACAATTAATATATTTCTTAAAAATATTTTTTATACGTTGTAGAGAGGGGCGACATTTTTCATTTTTGTCCGGGGCGGCAAAATTGCTAGAGCCAGCCCTGTCACAAGAATTAAAGCAGTACTCAAAAAGCACTTGTTTTTAAAACATGCCGTTGTTACGATTTGTGTTTTGTCTACTTTCGGAACGAAAGATTCAGCACTTGCACTCAAAGCGAAATGTGACTTATTCTGTTTAACCTCTGGCGTCGTCTCCAGGGGGGAGAAAGAATTATTTTTCATTTCTCTTTGATAATGTAATAATTTATTATGCGGTTTAGAACAGAAACAATTTTTGATCGATATTTTCCAACGCTACATTGAGGTGAAAAACATTTAAAACAAAGTCTATTATTTCTAACAAATTCTAAGCTTTCGTTTACCGAAAACGTTTTAAACTGTGGACAAAATTGTAGAGCATGAACTTCATTATTTTTACACAATACACATTTATCATTTTTTAACTCACAAGGAGAGGGCACGACTAAGGAAATTCATTTCGGGTCGAGACTTGGTGTAATAGTAGTACTCCTTTAGGGTGTTCAACCCTTAAGGTAATTCCGTCGAATGGAAAGTCAATTCGGAGAAAGCAGCGTTCGAAATTTATGGTTAGATTTTATACAATTAAGTTTCAATTTTTTTCACAGGCCCAGTGGCTCGATTGGTAAATCGTCTGCCTTCAATGTGGTTGGATCCGAGTTCGAATCACGCGAAAAACTTTTTTCTTTCAATTCCTTTAAATATTTTTAAGATATAATAAATTTATTTATTAAAGGTTTATTAAATATTGAATGGTATTTATGTAATTATTTTGTATTTTATAAATGAAAAAAATAAGTAAATAAATGTATTATTTAAAACTATTATTAATTAAAATTACTTAAAATTAATTGTTGATTAAAATTACTTAAAATTAATTATTAATTAAAATAACTTAAAATTATTATTAATTAAAATTGATTATTAATTAAAATTACTTAAAATTATTATTAATTAAAATTACTTAAAATTATTATTAATTAAAATTAATTATTCATTAAAATTATTTAAAAGTAATATTATTTAAAAGTTATTAATTAATATAAATTTAAAATGTGTAATTAATGTTAATTAAAATAATTACTTTATATTAATTAAAATAATTACTTAATATTAATTACAATTCATTGATTACCACTGATTAAAAATATTAAAATTATTTAAATACAATTATTAAAATTATTAAATAATTTTTTTTTTAATTAAATAGATTTATTTGAAAAGCACTTATTAAGTATGCTATATAATTACGAAATAGTTAATTTAATAATAATAATAATAAATTTTATAAATTATTTTATATATACATACATATAATATTTCATTTATAGTATATTGTATTTCACATTATAAAACTATTTATAAATAATTTTTATGCAAAATATCATTTAATATTTATTATATATTTTATTATAAATATTATTTATTTATATAAAAATTTATTTATTAAACATTATATAAATATTCATATAATTACAGTAATTTTTTTTACTGTATAAAATGCAAAATAATTGGGTAGAATATCATTTAAAATTTAATAAACCTCTCATAAATAAATTTATTTATTTAAAAAATTAATTAAAGGACTTAAAAAAAAATGTTTTTAATTCGAACTCGGATCTAACCGCATTGAAGGCAGACGATTTACCAATCGAGCCACTGGGGCCCGTGAAAAATTGAAACTTAATTGTATAAAAGCTAAGCATGAATTTCGAACTGTTTTCTCAATTGACTGGCCATTTGACGGGAATCAGAAGGATGAACACCCCAAAGGCGCTCTATACCCAAGTTTCTACCGAAATGAATTTCCAGTCGTACCCTCCTTGTCAATAAAAATACATTCGATGTATCTCGAGATATTTTCACATTAAATTTGCTTTGTTTATCTATACATATAAATAAAAATGAAGTGTCTGTTTGTAATTTGAAATTAACAGCTTTTACTAAATGCATTTAAAAGTATATACGGTACTTATATGAAAAAATCAATTTTTAAAATTTTTGTCTGTCTGTTTGTTCCGGCTAATCTCTCAAACGGCTGAGAACCAATTTTGACGAAACTTTCACTGGCAGATAGCTAATGTTATAAGAAATAACTTAGGCTACTTTTATTATGGAAAAATAGGGTTCCGAGAAAATAAAATTAAAACCAATGAAATAGTGAGCAAAATATCCCAATAGCAAATAGGGATTATTTATTTCAATAGAGATTATTTTTATTCAATGGGGACTATTTTATTTCGCCAGCCTTCTGTCTTAACGATTTCTAGCAGTTATATCAAATTTTTCTATTTGATTAGGTTGCTGCCACTCCCAACATTCCCCGTTCATCTCCTTTGATACTAAAGATGTGACGTCTCTCGCGTCCTTCTTCTAACATAACTCCTAAGTTCTTTGACGGCCACGATTAATGGCAAAACTTTTCCAACCCAATACCAAGAAGAGAAACGGATCGAATATGCAAATGAGATATACTTTAAAAGGATAGAAGCTTTGATGAGATATAGAGCGGCAAGCCTAGAGATAACTTAGTGTGGAATTGTTCGGAATAAAGGTTAGATGTCCTACAGCTCTGGAAGAAGGATACACTCATCTCAATTGAATATAATAAAGATTAAGAAAGCCTCAGTCTTCTCACCTACTATCAACATAATAGGAATTACTGCAACTTAGGAAGGAAGGTGTCTTTATAAAAGGTAATATTTTGTATAGGAAGTTAGATTCGACAGTTAAATTATTATAATTAAGATAAGTGTTCTAGTTGCGCGATCTGACTTGAATATAAAGTTTAATTGGTAGCTTACTCCCACTTTAAGAAAGCTGTTAATTAGAATTAAGTAATTTAAGTTAGTCTTAATAAAAGTTGGTAATTGGGAATTATAATGTCTCATCATTTTAGATAATCCCACACCTCTAGCTTACGCGAATCACCCAGACATAGTCATCACAGGATAGCTATGTCTTCCAGTAACGCCAGACTTTTTTAATTTGGGTTGGAGCAATGCAGGTGGATGTAATGCCAATACCTGAAATGTATTTTTTCAGAGTCAGAGAACATTTTAGAGTTCTAGAAACAATAGAAAACCAAATACCGTTACTTGAAATTAGTAATCTGTCGTAATGCTACTTAAAAAGTCATCTCAGGAAGGGGGCTCAAGATTTGGGTACTTTAATATTTGGATCGGTGTTGAGTGCAAAATACAGCCACGGATTTCGCGCAGCTCAAGGCTGAATTAGCAGAAGGCTTTTCCCGCAGTCAAAAATAAGAAAAGAATTACAAGCTAAATTTTTGCTTCACAGCAGGGGAAGAAATCAGGAACCACTGATTTCATTGTATGATTTATTAAAATTAAGAAGCATTAGAACTAGGAGAATGTCCCAGGCAGAGGTGGTGGATCATATTTTGGTTCGACTCGAACCACAAGATCAGGACTATGTGGAGGTGCAATCCACGGGGAACACGAGGTACAACTTTTGGAAGTCTTAGCTAAATTCGAGAAGAGAGGTATTCGCCTGCCAAATTAAAAAGGGGTTCACAAAATAATAATGATAATGTAAGAAAGACGAGGTCAAAACGCGCATAGGATGCTAATTTTGAGCTAATGGTAGAAACTGGAGAAATTCTGAGATTGGACGTAGGCCAAAATAATAGTAGAAATGATTTTTTATGAGAATAGCCGTCAAAGTAATAAGGGTTCGAGGGGAATAGATTTCAGGAAGGAATAGTGATCAGAAGGTTCAACAGCAGGGTTACCAATTTCGAAATATGAGCAGAAATGATAATTTAATAGAGAGGGGACCGTAAAGAAATAGGGGGTTCAGTGAAAATTTCAGTCGAGGCGATAGGATGCAAAGGGGACGATTAAATATTGTAAAAGTTAAAGATCAACCTCCAAAAAGAATCGGCAAGAAATGCAATTAAGCTTTCTCCGATATGTATATACCCGTAGAGCTTCGCCACACGTTCCTATTTTATTAAATAACACATTTTGAAAGCCACGTTATGGGACACCAGGGGCGAATAAATCATTTATATCGGAAAAGTATATATATAAGAAATATTTTTTATAAGCAAATTAAAAAATCGCGAGCCAGGTAATAACAGCACAGGGTGCAGAAATGCCAAAACATAGGGATTGTAAATTGAATATTCGCATCCAGACAATTTGAAAGAAATTGGTCATTTCATGTGTTGACAGATTTAGAATACCCATGTATTCTAGGTGTTGATTTTATAAGTGGATCAAAGATTATATTAGATTTTGATCAGAAATCGTTCAAAATTCAAGATTCGCTGGTTGAAGATAATAAGGTAGATAAAGGGAATTTGCGAGGTTAATGGGTCAGAAATGAAGTTAAATATGGTGGCTAATGTTTTATCGAAAAATCATGTGGAAAGTATAAGAGGAGAGAAAAATTTAATTGTGCCATAATCAGCGGGGATTTGAAGCTACTTGCTTCACTTGGGAACAATTAATAACAAGAACAGAAAATGACCCAGGAGTAGGTCATATCTATATAGATATTACAAGAAAACCCGGAAGATAACTCCGTTAATGCAACGATATGTGAGGTGGTCCCACGATTTCCGTCTAATTGAAGAGTTATTTGTTATTTTATGCAGGAAACACGCAACGTCGTTAGGTGAAATGCTGTATACATTCAAAATCTTTAAGGAATGAAATAATGAGAGAATTTCACGGCAGGCCAATAGCTGGACACTTGGGAAGATTTACAAAACGTATCATAAAATTCAGGACGTTTATTTATTTCCCATTACATGAGAAAATTCATTGTTGATCAATATGTCTCTGCCATATGTGCAAGTTAATAATAAAAACGCGTTACCAGCTGGTCGATTTAAATCAATTATATCAAATTATCCAAATGAGATAGTGACGTTAGATTTGTTAGGCCCGTATCCTATATCTAGAATAAGACGTAATCGATATATTTTAGTAATAACCGATCATTTCAGCAAATGGGCTGAAATTATACCTCTTAAAAGGCCTCATCTCGTATATAATAGCGGATATTTTTTTGATAACTTTTATATCGCGTTATGGAGCTCCAATAAAATTAATAGGTGATAATGGTCCCCAATTTATATCCGAAATTTTGGTACTTAAGTGAAAGATTAGGCATAAAGGCGTAAGCGAAGACTGTTGCATATAGACCACAAGCAAATCGGACTGAAAGAGGATTTAATCGAGGATATAGTACAAATGATTGCAAATTATGTTAATGATCAACATGATACTTGGAATCAATTCTTACGTGAGTTGCTTACGCTATTCGTACGGCTGATGCAAATGAAACAACGGGAAAATCACCTGCTGAATGGGTCGAAAATTGATTACCCCATTTCCAAAAATTAGTTATGAAACGGAGAGTTCAAAATTCAAAATACAAAATATAGAGGTTATTCAGGAAGCTAGGCCTAAGTACGAAAATTAAACAGGAAGATTCAGGGAAAGTCTTATAATAGACGAAGAAAAGATATAAAAATTAAGGTAAATGATTGGGTGCTTATTGAAACACACCCTTTAGGTTCAGCAGCTAACAAAGTCTGCGCTAAATTTAAACAAAAATTGAAGGACCTTATGAAGTATTAGAAATGCTGAAAATAACAATAATAATAGTAGCCAATATGGAAATCAGGAAAAGATTAACGGTTAACGTGGATCAAATAAAGAATATATATATATCGTCATAGGAAGTGACGAGGTCGAGTTAAGGAACAGGTAGCCCAAAATAGTATCAGACCACGTCCAGGAAGCTAGTAATTCGGAAAATGTACATCAGAATTAAATGATAAGGTCACACTATGGGAAAGAAAGATCTGCGGTGAAAAGTAAGTTAGAGGCAAAGGGATTCATCGCCAATCAAAACAATATAAAAATACAGATACAGGACCGATAAACGCAGATCACTGGTGGAATCGCTTCCAAGTTCATTTAAGAACGAAAGGAAAAGTAAAAAGGTAAAATTTGATAAGGGAATAAAGAGATCACAGGAATCAGAGAGGGCAAGTGGACCACAGAGGAAGTGATGGCACAAGGGACACAATAATAACAAAAAGACCTTTTTCATCAGTAATATTTCTATAAGTAGAAAGAAGAACAAGAAGGGAGACAACTTCTAGGTTCAAGATGGACCGAGATACAGCTTACGTCACGCCAAAAGAAACGATCAGAAGGAGTCCCGACAGATATCAAAGCTTAACAGGAAAACAAAAGGAAAAAGAAAAGCCGGCTTAAAAGGGAGATTACAAACCCTACAGCAATCATCATGTAAGGAATTCCAGTGCAGCCGAGGAAAGAGGGAAGAACAGTGGTAGCACCTCATCATTGGACGTCATGGTGGGAGACCGAATATAAAAATCAGGTTGTATTGTTTCATTTTTTTTGCAGTCTTCCAACAAGTGGTCGGAAGAATTATTGCAAAGAAAGAAGTCTCGGGCGGTGTTTAAAAGTTTATAAGCCAAGCAAAGTTGACCCAGTACAATAAAAAGAATTGTATATTTATTTTGAACTTTTGACTTGTTAAAATTTTTTCTTTAGGAGAAAACAATTGTAATTGCATTTGTTTGCTTCGATGTATGACTTCGTGAGGATGCGACAATTCCTTTGGTTATTTGTTTTTAATGGTTTATTGAAAAATGTTTGTAATTGTATAATATGTGTATATATATATGTTGTATTGTTCCGTATTATAGAGACATCTGGCTCAGGGGAAACGCGGCGTAGTCAGGGCACTAACAATAATAATAGCAGCTGCATCATTGGGAAGTTTTGGAACCAGATGTAGGGATGAAGATGAAAATTTATTGTGATTTACAAATAATATATAATGCATAAAAATTGTGAAACTTATTGATATTATGTAAACATAAATTGGAAACAGTGACTCCAAAGGTTTTCATTTCAGGGAGACGAAGACCCTGAAAAGAATTGTAGTAATAGATGATAACTTCCAACACGGAAAAATGGAGCAAAATGCCAGCTCCATATGGAAATGATGATACAGATGCAAAGTTTGGGTCTGCGCACCCACAGCGAAGAGTTCTAGAAAATTTAAGTGTATAGTTGCTTTAGGTATATATGTAAAAGAAAGTGAGAGTGGTGTAAGAATTAAACGAAGTAATTATTAGGTTGGCCTAGTTAATGGAGTAAAATTGTGTCAAAAGGTTTATTTAAAATTAAGTTGAATATTAAATTTAATTCTAGGATGAGTAATGAAAATTAAGAAGTCAAGATAAATATTGGAAATTATAAAAAGTTAAAATGAGAATTCAAGATTAAAATTTAAAATAAAACTTAGAAAGCGAAGAGATTCAGAAATAAAAATTTAGGCACGTAATTTATTAAGAGCATTGAGAACCTATAAGTAAATCACACGTTTTTCTTCTTGGAGGGGTTGTGACGTCTCTCGCGTCCAGCTAACTAACATAACTCTAAGTTCTTTGACGGCCACGATTAATGGCAAAACTTTTCCAACCAATACCAAGAAGAGAAACGGATCGAATATACAAATGAGATATACTTTAAAAAGGATAAAGCTTTGATGAGATATAGGCAGCAAGCCTAGAGATAACTTGGTGTGGAATTGTTCGGAATAAAAAGGTTAGATGTCCTACAGCTCTGGAAGAGAAGGATACACTCATCTAATTGAGTATAATACAAAGATTAAGAAGGCACAGAGTCTTCTCACCTACTATCAACATAATAGGAATTACTGCAACTTAGGAAGGAAGGTGTCTTTATAAAAGGTAATATTTTGTATAGGAAGTTAGATTCGACAGTTAAATTATTATAATTAAGATAAGTGTTCTAGTTGCGCGATCTGACTTGAATATAAAGTTTAATTGGTAGCTTACTCCCACTTTAAGAAAGCTGTTAATTAGAATTAAGTAATTTAAGTTAGTCTTAATAAAAGTTGTGTTAAGAATTGCATAATGTCTCATCATTTAGATAATCCCACACCTCTAGCTTACGCGAATCACCCCCGAGGAACATAGTCATCCTGGGATGGCTATGTCGCAATAACACCGAACTTTTTAATTCTGGGTTAGGTAATGCAGGTGGATGTAATGTAATACCTGAAATGTATTTTCAGAGGTCAGAGAACATTTAGGTTCCTAGAAACAATAGAAAACCAATACAGTTACTTGAAATCCCAAGTAATCTGTCATGTGCTTGCCAAGAAGTCATCTCAGGGGAAGGGCTTAAGATTTGGTACTTAATATTTGGATCGGTATTGAGTGCAAAATACAGCCACGGATTTCCTTTTAGCTCAAGGCTGAATTAGCAGAGGAAGCTTTTCCCACTTGATCAAAAGCAGAAAAATTACAAGCTAAATTTTTGCTTCACAGCAAGGAAGAAATCAGGAACCCACTGATTTCGTGTATGATTCAATAAAATTAAGAGAAACATTTGGGGAACTAGGGGCCAGGCAGAGGTGGTGGATCATATTTTAGTTCGACTCGAACCACAGATCAGGACTATGTGGAAGTGCGCAATCCACAGAACACGGTACAACTTTTGGAAGTCTTAGCTAAATTTCGAAGAGAATTATTCTTGCAAATTAAAGGGTTTCACAAAATAATGATAATGTAGAGACGAGGTCAAAACGCGCATAGGATGCTAATTTTGGTGCTAATGGTAGAAACTGGAGAGAAATTTGAGATTGGACGTAGACCAAATAATAGTAGAAATGATTTTTATGAGAATAGCCGTCAAAGTAATAGAGGGTTCGAGGGAATAGATTTCAGAATAGTGATCAGAGGTTCAACAGCAGGGGTTACCAATTTCGAAATGAGCAGAAATGATAATTTTTAATAGAGGGACCGTGAGAAATAGGGGTTCGAGTGAAAATTTCAGTCGAGGCGATAGGATGCAAAGGGACGATTAAATATTGTAAAAGTTAAAGATCAACCTCAAAAGAATCGGCAAAGAGAGAAATACCAATTAAGCTTTCTCCGATATGTATATCACCCGTAGAGCTTCGCCACGTTCCTATTTTATTAAAATAACACATTTTGAAGCGTTATAGGACACCGGAGCGAATAAATCACATATCGGAAGAAATTATATAGAAAATATTTTTATAAGCAAATTAAAAATCGCGAGGCAGGTAACTAACAGCACAGGGTGCAGAAATGCCAAAACATGGGGATTGTAGAGGTGAATATTCGCATCAGACAATTTGAAAGGAAATTGGTCATTTCATGTGTTGACAGATTTAGAATACCCATGTATTCTAGGTGTTGATTTTATAAGTGGATCCAAAGATTATATTAGATTTTTGATCAGAGAATGGTTCAAAAATTCAAGATTACTGGTTGAAGATAATAAGGTAGATAAAGGGAATTTGCGAGTTAATGGGTCAGAAATGAAGTTAAAATATGAGGTGGCTAATGTTTTATCGAAAAATCATGTGGAAGTATGGGGAGAAAAAATTTGGTATTGATACTTGTACTTAATCAGGGATTTAGTACTTACTTCGCGGGAACAATTAATAACAGGGTATGAAAAAATGACCAGAATTAGGTCATATCTATAGATATTTAGAAAACCCGGAAGATAACTCCGTTAATGCAACGATATGTGAAATTGGTCCACACGATTTCCGTCTAGTGAAGGATTGTTATTTTATACGAAACACAACGTCGTTAGGTGAAATGCGTGTATACATTCCCAAAATCTTTAAGGAATGAAATAATGAGAGAATTTCACGGCAGGCCAATAGCTGGACACTTGGGAAGATTTAAAACGTATCATAAAATTCAGGACGTTTGTTTATTTCCCGTACATGAGAAAATTCATTGATCAATATGTCTACATGCCATATGTGCCAAGTTAATAACTATAAAAACGCGTTACCAGCTGGTCGATTAAATCCAATTATATCAAATTATCCAAATGAGATAGTGACGTTAGATTTGTTAGGCCCGTATCCTATATCTAGAATAAGACGTAATCGATATATTTTAGTAATAACCGATCATTTCAGCAAATGGGCTGAAATTATACCTCTGAGCCTCATCTCATTATAATAGCGGATATTTTTTTTGACCAACATATATCGCGTTATGGGCTCAATAAAATTAATAGGTGATAATGATTCCCCAATTTATATCCGAGAATTTTTGGCACTTAAGTGAAAGATTAGGCATAAGGCATGTAGAAGCTATTTGCATATAGACCACAAGCAAATCGGACTGAAAGGTTAATCGGATATAGTACAAATGATTTACAAAATTATGTTTAATGATCAACATGATACTTGGGATCAATTCTTACGTGAGTTTGCTTACGCTATTCGTACGGCGGTAAATGAACAACAGGGAAAATCACCTGCAGAATTATTTTGGGTCGAAAATTGATTACCCCATTTCAAAAATTAGTTATGATTTCGGAAAGTTCAAAATTCAAAATACAAAATATAGAGGTTATTCAGGAAGCTAGACTAAGTACGAAAATTAAACAGGAAAGGTGGGAAAGATATTATAATAGACGAAGAGAAAAGATATAAAATTAAGGTAAATGATTGGGTCTTATTAGAAACACACCCTTTAAGTTCAGCAGCTAACAAAAAGTCTGCGCTAGAATTTAAACAAAATTTGGGACCTTATAGAGTATTAGAAGTAAGTAACAATAATATTGTAATATGGAAATGGGAAAAAGATTAACGGTTAACGTGGATCAAATAAGAATATATCGTCATAGGAAATGTGACGAGGTCGAGTTAGGAACAGGTAGCCCAAATAGTATTCGAACCACGTCAGAGAGCTGACATTCGGAAAATGTACATCAGATTAAATGAGTCACACTATGGGAAGAAAAGATCTGCGGTGAAAAGTAAGTTAGAGGCAAAAGGGATTAAATGCGCCAATCAAAACAATGTAAAATACAGATAGGACCGATAAGCGCAGATCACTGGTCAGATTGCTTCCAGATTTAAGGCATTTAAGAACGAAAGGAAAAGTAAAAAGGTAAAAATTTGATAAGGGAATAAAAGAATCACAGGAATCAGGGGCAGGAAGTGGACCACAGAGGAAGTGGCACAAAAGGGACACAATAATAACAAAAAGACCTTTTCATCAGTAATATTTCTATAGTAGAAAGAAGAACAAGAAAGGAGACAACTGGAGTTCAAGATGGACCAAGATACAGCTTACGTCCACGCCAAAAGAAACGATCAGGAGTCCCGACAGGCCAAAAAAGGAAGCAACAGGGAGAAACAAGGAAAAGCCGGCAAGGAGATTACGGCCTACAGCAATCATCGTAAGGAATTCCAGTGCAGCCGAGGAAGAGAAGAGAGAGAAGAACAGTGGTAGCACCTCATCATTGTTGAGACGTCATGGTGGGAGACCGAATATAAAAAATCAGGTTTAGCCATTGTTTCATTTTTATGATCTTCCAACAAGTGGTCGGAAAATTATTAAGAAAGAAGTCTCGGGCGGTGTTTAAAAGTTATAAGCCAAGCAAAAGTTGACAGTACAATAAGTCCAGACTTTTGACTTGTTAAAATTTTCTTTTGGAGAAAACAATTGTAATTGCACATTTGTTTGCTTCGATGTATGACTTCGTGAGATGCGACAATTCCTTTGGTTATTTGTTTTAATGGTTTATTGAAAAATGTTTGTAATTGTATAATATGTGTATATATATATGTTGTATTGTTCCGTATTATGAGACATCTGGTTCAGGGGAAACACTTGGCGTAGTCAGGGCACTAACAATATGTGTAACGGCGCTTTGCACTTGGCTCATTTAGGAATTTTGGAACCAGATGTAGGGATGAAGATGAAAATTTATTGTGATTTACAAATAATATATAATGCATAAAAATTGTAGAAACTTTATTGATATTATGTAAACATAAATTGGAAAAAAGTGACTCAAGTTTTCATTTCAGGAGACAGACCCTGAAAATTGTAGTAATAGATATTAACTTCAGCACACGGAAAAATGGAGCAAAATGCCAGCTCCATATGAAATGATGATACAGATGCAAAGTTTGAAAAGGTCTGCGCACCCACAGCAGAGTTCTAGAAATTTAAGAATTGTATGATTGCACTGGAAACGCCAAGTCAAGATGAATAATAAATTGGTGGAGGATAGTAATGAAAATTAAAGTCAAGATAAATATTGGAAATTATAAAAGTTAAAATGAGAATTCAAGATTAAAATTTAAAATAAAACTTAGAAAGCGAAGAGATTCAAAAAAAAAAATTTAACGTAATTTATTAAGGGCTTAGAACCCCTTAAAAAATAAAAGTTTTTCTTTTTGAGGGGTTGTGACCCCCTGGGTCCTTCTTCTCATAATCTAAGTTCTTTGACGGCCACGAAATGGCAAAACTTTTCCAACCCAATACCAAGAAAGAAAAAAAGGGCGAATATGCAAATGGGAAAATCTTTAAAAAAGGGTAAAACTTTGATGAGATATAGGGGAAGCCAGAGATAACAGTGTGGAATTTTCGAATAAAGGTTTGATTCCCCCAGTTGGAAAAGGGTACACTCATCTCAATTTAATATAAAAAAGATTAAGAAAAACCTGAGTCTTCTATACTATCAACATAATAGGAATTACGCAACTTAGGAAGGAAGGTGTCTTTTAAAAGGTAAATTTTTATAGGAAGTTAGATTGACAGTTAAATTATTATAATTAAGATAAGTGTTCTAGTTGAGCGATCTGACTTGAATATAAAGTTTAATTGGTAGTTTTACTCCATTTTTAAGAAAGCTGTTAATTAGAATTAAGTAATTTAAGTTAGTCTTAAAAAGTTGTTTTTAAGAATTGCATAATGTCTCATCATTTAGATAATCCACCCCTCTACTTACGCGACACCCAGACATAGTCATCACAGGATGGCTATGTCGCAAAGATTTTACAGTCCTTAACTACTCTGTCAAAGGTCATCTATACATATAAATAAAAATGAAGTGTCTGTTTGTAATTTGAAATTAACAGCTTTTTACTAAATACATTTAAAAGTATATAAGCACTTATATGAAAAATCAATTTTAAAATTTTTTGTCGTCTGTTTGTTCCGGCTACTCAAACGGCTAACCATTTTGGACGAAACTTTCACTGGCAGATAGCTCATGTTATAAGAAATAACTTAGGCTACTTTTATTATGGAAAAAAAAATAGGGTTCCGAGAAAATAAAATTAAAACCAATGAAATTGTGAGCAATATCCCAATAGCAAATAGGGATTGTTTTTATTCAATGGGACTATTTTATTTCGCGAGCCTTCTATCTCAACGATTTCTAGCATTTATATCAAACTTTTCTGTTTCATTAGGTTGCTGCCACTTACAATATTTCCCGTTCATCTCCTTTGATACTAAAGATTTGACAGTCCTTAACTACTTTGTCAAAGGTCATGCGTCCCTTTCACACCCTTCCTTGCGGCTTCATTTGTATTCTCGTTTTCCCCTACTGCTACTTAGACCTATTTTGATCCTAATGATTTTAGTCCTCACCCCATCGACAGTGTCAAAGGTCATGTGTCCCTGTCACCCCTTGCTCAACAAAAACAAAGGGGGGAAAATAAAACAAAAAGGAAACATAGATTCACAAAGTAGAAGAATGACATTATACTTATAGCATAGGTATTTCTTTACGTAGAATACAAAATTTTTAAGTTTTCGTTAACTTCAATGAATAAACACTTTTGTTAAATTACGGGACGGTCGGGGTATAACACTATTTAACATAAAAATAAATGCATCAGAAAGTAATATTAACGTGTTACACACCCAGATACAAATTATTTACACTTTTTTTATTTTTTTGCACAAAATTTGTAACAATGTGTTATTTTTGCTAAGGGTAGGTGTTTTAAAAATCGACCCACAAAAAGTTACGGAACGTCATAAATAAAAATTTAAAATTAAATAAAAATAAAAAAAAATTCAACTATTATATCTAAAGACTTAAAATTTAGCGAACATGGTTTTTGTTTAGCTGAGATATGCTAAAAGTTCTTTTTTGTTGTTGTTGTTGTTGTTTGTTTAATTTAAAATTTACGAAAATTAACTCTTTAAAAAAAACTTCTTTATCCTTAGTCTGCATTTTTTAATTTTTATTCACCCGTGCGAAGAAGGGGGATACCACTAGTTATAACAAAACGTTGGCATTTTCACGCTAAAAAAATGATTCACTTTTTTTTTTTGTTTCGATGACAAATATATATCGCACCCCGCCCTAACTCATGTGGTTTAAAATATTTATTCCTGTTTTATGCTCATATGAGACAAAATTTCTCTATTGAGCGCTCTTTTTTTTCCCCGATACAATTAACTCACACAATGATTTAAAATATTCACACCCAGCGACAATAATATTCAAATGTCCCCATAATTTCGATGCAAATTGTATAACCTCTGAACGTTTTTTTTTTGCGCTTTTTAAATCATTATAGCATTCTTGGGTGTGGGGAAAATTTTTTTAAAACTACATCTTTAAGTTTACTATAATTATCAATTTTCTTCGGAAAAATGAACAAGTAAATTTTTATAACCTTTTACCTAGAATATTTAACAAAAATTTGCTTTTTAAAATTTTTCGGGGGAACCCCTTTTATTTTAATCTTTTTCAAGCGACTGGAAAAATAAATTAATGACTTACTCTTGGGTACGGGTATTGTTAAAGTTTTCCAAATTTAACAAAGTCTCAATATTAATATTAGCGGCAGTTTCAAGCTCACTCGATTTCGAATATCGGGTTTTTTTGTTAAATTTTCCCGAATATTTCGTTTAATTGTTTTGCAATTGGCCGTTTAATTCGTTCAAAAAAAAATTTTAACTTTGTTTCACTATCTAACCTCTTATTTCTAACTTCCCCCAAAGCATAATCGATTCGGGTTGAACTAACTCTTTATCCTTTTGAAATGTACTATTTTCATGCTTTTAAATCAGGTTTTGGGACCTTTCAAAAGAAATTTAACTCTTCGTCAACGATTTTTTTAAACCGTCTCTTTAATTTATTTAAAAACATATTTATGAATTAAGGCCCCCAATAGAAGGATCATATGCACCTACCTCCCCTCAGATCGCTGTTTCACGCCGTTAGCGGTTTCGGTTTCAGTTTAGAAATCGGTCTCTATTCACAAAATTAGCCATCCCCTCTTTTTCACTGAATTTTGATAATCCCAAAGGGTCTTCCACAAATACATATATCCATTAGATCGCTTATCTCCGGGGAGACTGACCATGTTTTTACTCAACACAATAAACAAAAGTAGACGTCACACCAATAAAACTCATTCCAAACACTACCTCTCGAGGTTCGTTGCACACACGAAGTTTATTTTTTTTAAACACGAGGGGGCTGTTATTAAAGTACCATATATTTAAAAATAAAAATATATATATATAATATTTAAAAATATATATATTTATTTTTTATATATATATATATATATATATATATTAAAAATTTTTTTATATATAAATTTTTAAAAAAAATTTGATATATTTTCTGAAATATTATTTGGAATTTGGTATTGCATTTAACTATCTTATTTTTTTTTTTTTGTACTCTTATATTTAATGACAGTTTTCTTTTGTTTAAACTTGAAGGGTTCAAGGCGGGGGTATACGTTAAAGCATGAAATTTAATATGTTACACATCTTTCCTTTGTAAAGTTCTTCCCACCCCAGAGTGAGGTTACAACGGACATTCCTTTCACTCTTACGATGTCCGGTGTCAGCTACCCAAAAGAGGGCAAGGGTAATAAGAGGTTCTGATAGACACAGAGCTACAGGAGATGTTTTATTTTAGTCCTGAGTGTAGTTAATATAAGTTAAAACAAACGCTTGTGATCTCCACCATCAGTAGACTATTTTTCGAAGAAATTGGCCTGCTAAAACTGACGATTCCTTCTCGTAGATTTCACTCATTTGATAAAATAACAAATATTTATGTTCTTAATTTCGAATTGTTTTGAATCTTTTAAGACTTAAAATAATATATATATATGTAGAGAGAGATAGAGGGGCGGCATTTTCCATTTTTCTCCGGAGTGGCAAAACTGCTAGAGCCGGCACTGGATACAAGAGAATGCATTCATATTTAGAATAACCAATACCAAAAATCTTTAAGTATATCGCAGTTAACAAATAATTTTAACTAAAATTAACGAGTCAAAAAGAGAGGAGAAAAATCAAAATATTTCTCTCCTGTAGTTCACATTTTACCTTATAATTAAATTTTAAAAAATTACCAATTATCGTAAAATCCGGCATATAACGCGCACTTTTAGCACAAAAAATAAGAACGAAATTTAAGGGTGTGCGTTATACGCCGGGTATAAAAAATAATAGCTTTAAAAATAAAAAAAAAAAGTAATGAGCACAAAAAAATTAGACTCCTACTTAGATTAGAGTACTGTTGATTTAAAGTAAATGACATACTTAATGAACTTAAAGAGAGAGAGGGTTGTAGTTCTAGAAGCACACTACCTAAGATTTAAAAAAAACCCCTAATTTTTCAAAAACCTAAGATAATACCTGGAGTAAGCCATTTCAAAACATAAAGCATTGTATACGTACAATTTAAGTTCCTTCGTAAAAAAGGAGGTTCGCGTTATACCGCGAATGTACCTAAAAATATAAAAAATGCAGCTTGAAAGTATAGATGAGCGTTATACACCGGATTTTACGGTATTAAAAAACCTCTAATACTTATATCCAAATAATATTCACTGCTCACTTAAGTGATTAATAAAGCTTGTTTAGAGTAATTTTATAAATATTTTTTTCAGTTAATATAATATTAAAAAAAGATAGTTCCCCCTCACATTTTATATGTTGTACTTTTTTTAAAAACTGCAAATAACTGCTGATATTTATGTAAGAAACTATTCCCAACTTTCCTAGGAATGAAGGGACTTAAAGTACACACGTTTCTTTCTTTCTTTTTTTTCTTTTAACCCCCTACAATTTCTAAGAAAACTACATTTCTCGTTCACAACCCATCAAACGAGTCACAAATCACCATTCGTCAATGGAACATGCTGAGAAATTTCATGTATCTTTCCGCAAAAATGCGGAACTTACTTTCCCCCTCTATCCAAATGTGCAATGTTAACTTAATAATTACTCGCAAAAAAATTAGTTCAAAAATTTTAAGGTATGCGCGTTTGAAAGAGAATAAGAAAAGGAAATTTTTCCTGTTTTTACTTTTTTTATCCGATAGTTTAAAATATTTTTATGATCGTTTTAATGCACTAGATATGAATTTTCAGATCTTTAAATAATATTTAAAAATACTTAGAAATTTTTTTACAAAAATTGAAATAATGGAAGAATTAAATTTTTTTTTCGCTTTTTTAGATGCATTTTATTCCGTGAAATTGAAAGCAATATCCTAGATGTAAATATAGGAGAAAGAAACTCCATAGGATTATATAACATTACGCTCGAGATTTCGTGGTGGCGTGTGTCAAAGGGAGCCTTAAGCAGTTTTACTTGTTACTTCGTTTGAGTGTGCTCTTTTCTATTTTTCATTTGCAGTCATGTGAAAAAGGATCTTTTTAATTTTTTTGTATGAATGCACTGAATATGATACTGGTTTACGTGTTCAAACTGGTTATGTGCGTTCCAATACATATCCCAGAACAGATAAGTGTTATAATTTATTTTTTATTATATAATAACTGTAGAGATTAAATTTCTTATTTTCATTTTGTTATTTTTTTTTTCTTTTTTTCTTTTTTAAATTAAAATTTAACAATTTTTAGGTGGAAAAACATGCATTTTCCCACAATAAACCCCGTAACGACGTGTGCCTGTGGGAAAAAGGGTGGCACTGGGGGGGGATTTCGTCACTTTCCTCGGAATTTAACTCAAAAATATTATTATTTTGCACCTATTTGAATTATTACAAACATATTTTACAACTCAGAATTCTTTTCTTACAGATGAATTTTTTATTACTGAAAATAACTGGTCTTACTGTGTAATATCCAAATGTTTTAACAATATGGAATATATTCAATAAGCTATTCTTTCATGAGTTGGTTAAAATGTATTTGTATTTGTATGAGGTTTAAATTTGATACTTATGATGCACTAGGTTTTTATACCATAATACGTATTATTTATAGATTAATCTCCGTCTAGACAGATGTACACTATTCTTTTAATGATCAGAAGAAAGTACTCTAACCGTCTAACCAATAGAAATTCTTGAAAATTTTATATGAGACAAGGAAGCATTTTATATATTAAAGCTTCTATGCAAAAGTACTAGCACAGAAATAATATTATTATGCTATTAAATTATATATATTCCTGTTTAGAAAAATTGGGTGTCTGATACACAGATATTTTAAACGCAGAAAAAGAAATTTTAAAGAGTGTTTAATTTTATTTCCATTTACCACAAATAAATTCAAGATTTTTTTTATATTTTGCATTTAAGCATTTGATATTCTTTCCAAATTCAAAGTTAACACCTCAGCTATAGGTATGTCCTCCTTTAGTTACATGTACAGTGAAGATTAAATATTTCTATATATTTACCTATGTAAAAATATAAAAGTTTTATTTTTGCACGTAATAGATAGTTAGATATAATGGCGAAATGTAAGTTGTATTTAACAAGTTTATTAAATTCTTAACTTTAAATCTATGAATATAAAATTAAAATATTTGTAAATATTTCATATGAAAACAAATATTATTTATATTCCTTGCATGTGCATATTATAATTTAAGTTTTTGCGTTGAATTTTTCCTTTGAATGAATAATTAAGTAAACCGAAGACCTAGTGTTATAACTTATTTTGTCTTCGCACCTAAGATTTAAAATTCCTACCAAAAATAAGAAATAAATATATATATATATATATATATATATATATATATATATATATATATTAAATTATATTAAAAATTAAATTCCCTATATCTAGCACTTAACTCATATTTTTCATTTCATTTTCAAGAGTATCAAACTAATCACCCATTTATTTCTTCCGAACATATGGCCTAGCCAATAAACATGTCTAATTCCAGATCGTTATATTTAGCTCTATATGTCAGCATTAACTTTTAAGTACACTCATAAAATCCGCGATGCTTAGAACATCCGTGTTTTAAGTGTTAATCCACTTAGTTTTCAAGTGGCATTCTTTTTTCTCTCTCCTCTCAGAGTCAGAGCTTGTGTAGATTTCATCAAATAAAGACCCTTTTAAAAATCAAATCTGATTCTGGCTCAAAACATGTCATATATTTAATATTTACTTTCCTGTAAGTGAAAGTTTGTTAAATAAAAACATTTTAACCGTGAAAGAAGCACAAGTATTTTTAGAGTAATATATTATTTCTAAATTTTGCAATTTATGTTAAGTAATATGTATTAGATATCAAAATTTAAATGTTGTGTAATGCATCAATTTTTCTTTCCTTCATTTCTCAAAGAAAAAAAAAATACTGAGCGTATCTTTATCCTTGTATATGTGAATAGGTTTTTATTAATAATACTACACTTTGAATTGCATTTTACAAATATAAAAACCTTTTTAAGACCGGCACATTTTAATTAAGAGTTATTAGCATAATACGAGTTGGAAAGAAATATGCAAGTTAAACTCACTCAAACAGAATCCATTTCGAATGAATAAAAATATCCTTTTAGGTTTCATTTAAAAGAAACAACTGTTGTCTTAAACCTTGAAAAAAAAGGACCATCAAAATTAATTGCTTGTTTTGATAGCTCGGAATATATTCCAAACTGTAAGTCCTAATTAAATGAAATAGAGGATGAGGAGCGTGCTAATATATATTCATCGTAATAACATGCAGTGAATCTAATAATTGCTTTTTTTTTTCACATGGCTCTATATTAACACCCTGAACTGTACAAAATTTTAAGAAAAAATGAACTTGAGCTATCCACAAGTATCTGAGCATTATATATTCATAATAATGGATATTTAATGAGCTTTAAGTTGTATCTCGCTTTACAACTGTTATTAGAACCATCATTCATGCTTACTTAAACTAGAAGCAGATAAATATATCTGGACAAAATAATACATGCATTTTGAGGAAAAGATTGATCTTCAAAATACATAAAAGAAAATAGATCTGGTCACCATCTTTTTTTCTGTTATCAGGATTTATCCTATATATTCTCGAATCCAGCATAGGTGGTGTAGTCAATGGTATGTTATTAATGGCACTCGAATCGGTCTTCTGCCGCAATATACCATCAAAGTTTGCTAACCTGTTATCTTGGTTAACCATGAACTTTCGAAATGGAAATGTCCCTAGTTCATTGTCGTTGTTATTTGACGTATTGTCTGGAAACAATGAAAATTCTACACAGATCTTGCTGTGTGTCACCAAAGTACTATTCTTAAACCCGTGATAAAACCAAATTATTACTTTGATAAGCAATAAATAAATTTTTTATCAATATTTCTCTTTTTATATCTTTAAACATGTAACATTTAAAAAAACATAATGTATCCAAAAGCATAATGTACAAATATGCATATTGTATCCAAAATACGAAGTATTTCGTACAAAAAGTTATGATAGAATGTTTAGCGATACGTAAAATGTGTATGTGTGTGTATAATTAAAAATGCTTAGTTAAAAAGTTATTTATATTACATAATGAAAATATCATATATGTGTACGTAAATTACAAATTTGATTTTATTGTCAATATTATTACAAAAATCCTTTTAAGATAAAGAATAGATGAAATCCAATATGTCAAGCAATGATTGAGTGAAGTTTGTTAAATTAAATAATGATAGCAAAAGTTATTTCAGTACTTCAAGCTTCCTCTCGACCCAAATCAAAATATTTGAGGTAGGTTTATATCAATAGACATATATTAAACTTGATAGAACAAAATAAGTTTTATATGCTTCGTTTCCTTTCATATTCAAAGTTTTTTTTCAGTGTCTTGAGCTTTTTTTTTATTTTGACTTTATTATATATATATATATATATATATATATATATATGTGTGTGTGTGTAAATGGTAATAAAATACATAAAATACATACCATAAATAACCTATGTGACAAATTACAAACGAAGCAAATGTCCATAATTATATTGAATCGAAATGAGTGTGTATCCGTGCGAATTAGTTACAGTCCACAATAAATAGTTCCATGGCTACTACTGAATTTGAATATAGTAATGTTTAATTAGAAACGTTTAATGGGATTACATGCTACGATACAAGTTACCCCCAAACGATAATTAAATTTTAATCAGAGGTGCACAAAAGAGTCCCCCTTGGTGGCCAATATTTCGGCTAAATTTCCCCCACCGGGAAAAAAATTTTCCCCCAATAAATAAAACCAAAATTAATACAAACAATTATTTAAATACAATTCTAACAAAAAAAAATACTGATATACAAAAAATATAGAAACAAAATCTAAATTAAAAATTTGCAAAGAAGGTAAAAAACATTAAAGTACACAAATATAAAAATTTAAAGAGGGTTTTTAATTTAAAAAATTTAAAATTACTAGGTACTCCCCTCAAGATTTCACAAAAATAAATTTAACAGAGATTAACTAAACCCATCCCACCATTAATCTGAAAAATAAAAACAAAATTAGTTAAAGTACATTTTTAAAATTTTAAAAGGGTACAGCAAAAAGGGGGTTTTTTAAACCTTTAAAAGTTTTACAAGACATGATCTAACATTATTGTCTCTTCCAATAAATTTTCTTTGATTTTACAAGTTCAAACAATAATTTTGATTTTACATTTTTCCCAACAAGAACTTCTTTTAAATTTTTAAATTTTATGAACAGATGGTTTTTTTAAAAGTAAACTTTTTTTAACTGAGCAAAAAAATTTTTCTTTCCAGCGTCTTCAAAGTTTTTTTAAAAAGGGGTTGGGTGTCTTTCTTTTCTTGTACGATTTTTTTTCCGTAGTGGCGTAGATCTTGATGAAATGAATGATATTTGAGTTACAATAACCCAACCGGGAAAAGGGACCGGTCAGGGGTTCGGTTCCGGATCATTCCCCAGTATGTCAGTGACGATGTTTTAAATATTCAACTTTGAAAGTATCGTTGAAAGTTCTTCAAACGAAAGGGGCCTTGCCAAGTATTTTACGAAAATTCCTCTATACCCTTAACAAGACATTCGAAATCCACCCACCAAGGCACACGTTCAACTATGAACTTCCGTAGATACCTTTATCTATGACAAAATTTTGAAATTCACTGCTTTCAAGATTTTTTTGGCGGGAATCGATTTATGTCAACAAGAGACCCTTCTGGGGTAACTGCCAATGAACCAGAACGTTTAATATTTTTCCGAGCGGGGCCCGAATCAAAAATACCGGGGACGATTTGGCCAATGATGGGGTTTTAGTTGCTGGGGCCGGCCACCACAGCAATTCTGTGCTAATTTGACGGCAGATGTACCACGCGAAAGGAGATTAGCGGTTGTTTTCCCGGACACCCCACGGATCGGATCAGAGAGCGATTGTATTCTTGGGCAGATTTTTAACGCTTTTTGAACGTGAAGAATTCCCAAGATCCAGTAGTACAAATGAGGAATCGGTCCAATTATATATTAGCATCCAATTTGGAAAAGAGTATTTTCGGTTTCTTTATTAAAAGTAACAAATCAAGTACAAAATTGTTCCATTTTTTATTTACTTGATTTTAAAAACAATGTATCTCAAACTTTTTATATTTTTGATTTATGTAACCTTAAAAAAACCGTGGAACCAATAGAACCGTCACAAGCCTTTTAGTTTGCTACCCACTGCGCCACTTGTGTCGTAGCTTTGGGGAAGCGAGTCCCATTCTACCCTAGACCAAAGATCCTGAAGTAGACATTTCAATTTAATAAAAAAATGGGCCCAAAAATTCCAATGGGGGGAAGATGCGACCCAAACCCCATTCAGAATGAATCTTTTCGATTTTCCCAGGGATAAATTTTAGATCCTTTGGGCGAAATAGATTAAATCCTTTTTTGGGGTCCCGGGAAGTCCTAAGACCTTAGTTTGGGCCCCAAAATCAATAGCACTAGTTTCAGAGGATTCCGTTTTGACACCTTCTTGCTGCCATAACAAAAAAATTTTTTCAATTGGTTCACCATTTGGGAATAACATGCCTGATCACTGAATATTTAAGCACCTGGAGTAGTAGAGCATCCGGGGCATTATTTTGATCACAAATGAGGTCAAAGTTGGAACTATTTAACAACTAAATTATATGAGGATATTGCCCCTTAAAATTTTAAAATGATGTTTTGTTGCTGGGGAAGGTATGGGCTAGGTCGTCCAAAAAAGAACACTATGAAATTCAAAAAAGTATAGCCTTTTTAAATTATGTTGAAGAAACGGGAAAATCTTGATCCCGAAGGTCAATCATTAGAAAAAACCGAATTTCATCAGCTGTAAATTCTACAGGACTTTTTCAAAACATAAAAAGTTCTAAAAAGTTGGGGGGCAAATTTGGTTCCATATAAACTTTTGGGTTTTAAAGATGACTTCCCCTTTGTGTGCTGAACCATCAAATACTATTCGAATAGACTCGTGGTTTTTTCGGCCCGTTTATGCATGATTATGTAAAAATCCCCGACTACCGATAAAGAATCCGGTACGCTCAACAATAACTTCCCTAACATATAGTCATCAATTTTATCCTTTCACCGCAGAGCAACTCATGATCAATTTAAACCTATGGACCAACCCCCCAAAACGCTTACGTGCGCAGTTTTTTATATTTTAAAGCCCCCCATACCTGCTTTTCCCTGGAAATTTAAGATATCGACCATCTACGAAAATAACTGATTTCTCAAACCCCACCAAGTATCTTTTCATCCACATTACCTAAAGTTGAATCCTTTTTCAAGTATTCCTAAACGTTCTATCTCCCAAAATCTTTTTAGCTCAGCTGAAATCATTCCACTTCATTGGGAAACCCAAAAGTACCGAAAAACAACACCCCTCATCGCACTTTCCCCGAAAGACCACCGACTAGTTCGACGAACCAATGATGTATCTAGTCTTTTTATCCGATGTGTTAAAGACCAAAAAAAGTCGCGGAACCTATTAACAATGAAATTTCACAATTTCAGAAGATTCATTACAACGAATGTTAACCTAACCCCCTTTTTTTTTTTCTACCCACGCATCTGATTGGGAGGTAAAAGTTGATTTTGTAATTTTCCCACTTCCGCCTCAATCACAGTCTCTTTTTCCCCTTAATACATTCCTTAGTCTAACCCCGACCTGCTACAAGTTTGGTTTTTGGGGGGTTTAAAACCAAAAGAAAAAAAAATTTAGCCTTTTCCGAACCCGATTTTTTTAACCCCAATTTGAGAACATTTTATTTTTGAACGATTTCTACTTTCCCTTATCAAAAAAAACAAAAATATCTTATCCGATGAAGAACGACCATAATTTCAGCCCACACCGCAATAAAACTCCACCTTATTATGAAAAAAAGAGTTTGAAGACGTAGTTTTAACGTCAACCTTTTTTTTCTCTAAATCCAAATGTGAATTCTGTTTAGATTTTTCTAACTTAAAACAAATAGCACGCGCATGCCGACCTGTGCAATACGAACAAACCTGTACACAGAATCTGGTAGGACCATCTTTCTTCTTGACCAAGACGATGGGAGATGCCCAGGGACTTGACGACGGCTCTATGACATTATTATCTTTCATGTTCTTAATGAGTTTTTGGACTTCTTCCTGTTTAGCAAACGGTAGTTGTCGGGGGTGTTGTTTAATAGGAGGATGCTCTCCCATATCAATTCGTTGTTTCATTAGTTTAGTTCTTCCAAAGTCCTCATTCTTGAAAATAGGCCTTGAAATTCTTTAATTAGCCCTCCTACAGCACATCTTTGTTTCTCATCTAATTCAGTGTTTTGTAGTTAATTATTGACTAGATCGCGTCTGAAGAATGGTCTTGACTTTTGCAATTTCGGTCTACACAAGTGACAGGAGCACAAGCTGCTATTACATCTCCTTCCTGGATAGTCCTCGTCTTATCACTAATGTTAGTCACCCTCACTGAGATGACTGACTTTGAGAGGTCTACTACTGACGAAGCTATCAGTACTCCTGCTTTTAAACTGTCGGGGTCAGGATAATCAATTAAGCCGAATCGGAATTTCCTATTTTCTGCTACTAAACCGGGTATTATACATTCAGTTCTTGGTGATAATGAGAGTTTGGTTTTTGCTAAAATTTTCTGGTTGGATTCAAATTGAGTTTGTAAGTTAAAAATAGTGATATCTTCAAATTTTGAATCCCTATTGCTATTTTTAAAGTCCAATTTACAGTTATTGTTCTTCAGAAAATCGAGCCCAAGAATACGGGGAATGGTGATATCTTCTATATATGCCGTATGGTGATAGTCTATATCTCCAAATCTTAGAATGACGTTAGCTTTCCCATGAACCTGAATCTTGTCACCCGTCACTGTCTGCAAGGAAACGCAGGGCGGCGTCCTGATAATACAACTTTGGTTTTCCCTTTTTCAATTAGACAAATTGACCAACCCCAAACGGCATGAGATGTATTAATTTTTCCTGTTACGTAAAGCCCCTTGTTCGCCATTTCCCCGCCGAAATTTTGGAAAATTTTTGTAGGGGGCTTTTCATTATCTGGTTTTGCCCCGCAGATTTCATATATGTTTTCCTTTTTTGGAAGAAAAACGGTGTTCGCTTCCTTCCTTGCTCGGGGATAGTTTTTTCTCGGGTGTGTTCCACTGCATGCCTAGCACGGAAGTTGCTTTCCCTCTTGGTTCAAAATTCCCACCCTTTTTTTGCTTAACTTTTAAATTTTCCCCCACCCCCTTTAGAAAACAGATTCCACGGCTCATCTGCAATCCCCCCGTCTTCGGATGGAATGGGGATCTTTGCGACTGGCTTGAGTGGCGGCCTCCAATTTTAGGGCATAGCATATAAAAGTGCATATTTAAGATCTGGAAAATATGCCATTCTTATAGCCTTCTGAATTCCTCCCTCCTTCAGGCCGTCCACGAAATATTGCAGAGATTACTTCTCGAACAGTTGCTGGGTGGTAGGAGAAAGCAAAGTTGGCGAGCCGTTCTACTTTGGAGGCATACCCTGCAAGTTTTTCTCCGGTTTTCGGGAGTCTTGTTTTCATCTGCAGACGTGCATAGCCCTTTGGAGTATTTCTGGCCAAACCCGAAGATCCATAGCTTTATACAGGATTTTAAAATTTCAGTAGCTATGTGTCGAAAAGGGTTTGAGTATTTTTTAGCACTTCTCCTCTAGAGATGCCAGCTGGCACTTTTTTCCCCTTCAGTCCATCCATTGGTTTCAGAAATTATGGAAAATTGTGTCTTGTATAATTCCCAGTTCGTTTTTCCGTCATAGATCGACAGTTTCAATTGCCCTGTAATGGCAGTCACAGGCAATACAGAAGCAAACACAGGATCTGGAAAGGCAGACACAGGCACAATCTTGCTTTTTTTTCTAATTTCCGCCAGCTGAAGTTTCTTTCAAGATCTTCCATTCACTGTGATATGTGAAATTTCATCCACTCCTTCAATTTTTTTCCTCAACTTTCTTTTAATCTTTTCTATTTCTTCCCCTACTTTTTTTCTATCTTATCTTCAACTACGCCCCTTTTTTCCATTTTCCCTATTCTCTTCCACACATTTATTTTCTTCAACATTGTCGATTTATTTTCGGGAGAACTCTTCAGCTCTTTTTGGATCTTCTGAAATTTTCCAGACCTTTTTGTCTCTTCTTGGCTTTTTGCTTTTCTTGCTACCCTTTCTCCATTTTTCCCATCTCTTACTGACCTTTCTCCATTATCACCTGCATCTCTTATTAGACTCTTCTAGTCTCTTCTTGGCCGTTTTTTTCGAGGCATTAATGCCTTCCAACACAGATTTCAGTTGCTCATCCATCGCTCTTGTTATTGGCATAAAACCCCACTTCTGACACCAGCCTGTTACGTAGATCCAAGTTCTAGGATTTTATGCAGAAAGAATCTCAAAGACAATAAGCAGTTCTTCAAGAGCAATGCGAATTTATTAATAAAAGTTCAATCCTTTAAATCAGTCTCAAATTGTGGGGTGCGCCATCCTGGGAGGGCACGAGCATATCGAAAGTAAAAGATTTAAAAATAATTAATTTACTGGAATGAATTAAAACAAAATACTTTCTGACATAATAAAAATGCACTTTTACTCTGATATAATTTATAGGCGATATACATAAAACATAATAAACATAAAATATATATATATATATATATATATATATATATATAATTTTTCTCTCAAAAATAAAAACTTTTCAATACCTATTTGCTATCTTTAACCCAAAAAGCCAAAAAAAAAAATTTTTTTGTTTTCTGTAATCTCATGATGGTGATTTTTTCTACTCTTTCGGGGAAAAAAAAATCCCGACCCCGAGTCGAAAAGATTTAGGAACATAAAAAAATTTATCACTGTGATTATTTTTTTAAATACTGACATTATAGCTGTAATCTGTTTTGTGATAATCTGTTTGACCTTCTAACTTATTGGTACAGTTAGTTATGACCCCTCTCTTATGTGTTTGTTTCTCGTTTAGGGAAGTTTTAAGTAGTGTATTTCTCTGTTGCGCTTTTTTCCGTGCAAAAGAGTTTTATGATTTGGAAAACCACGGAGTGCACTCTGAAGGGTTACTTGGACAAGACTTAATTTTATGAGTATTCTCAAACATATAAAGCATAATTAAAAAGGTTTTACACAATGTTTTTAGCAATAACATAAATATGATCATAATGAATACAATTTTAACCCGGAAGTATTCGCGCGGGACACACAAATCACAAAATCGTTAATTCTGGTAAAACTGTTTATTTCTTACCAAAGAAAAATTGAAAAGTTCTTGAAAGTAGATAAGTTTAAAATTCTCGTAATTAAATTATTCACTGGAATCACGATTTATATCAAAAAAATAGTTAAAAAAAAGGTTTGGGGGAGACACAGTCACCCGCGGACCAAACACTAGTATCGAGTGTTTTTGCCCCGGATAAAACATTTTAAACCCTTTCCCGCTTTAAATATTAAAAATAACACTATTATTCTTTTTTTGGGAAATTTTTTTATATTTTTTTTCATTTTTTAACATTAATTTAAATGCAATTCCGTGAGGCTTAAAATTACAGTTCACTTAAAACAAGTTGTAATATGAGCATTCATTTTAAAATATCATTTTACATTTTCGTAAACATTTTCGCGCTTTTGGGGTTTTTACTCTTCCGACAATTCAGCTATTTATCAAGTATGTTTTAGTTTTTTTTAAAAAATGAACTCGTTGAAGAGGGGGACTTCAACAGCATAATTTTAATGTATCAGTGCTGCACAAGGTATTTTTTTATTAATTTATTAATACAAATTAAAAAAATTTAAGTATTTGCGACTTCCATTTATCTTGCAGATGGAAGTTTTTTTAAAAGGGAAAGGCTTTTGATTAAAAATTGACACCTGGTATATTTTCTATATTTTTCTTGAAAGCAGCAACCGATCATTAAATTTAAAAATTCGAAAAAAAAATTAAAATATATTTATTTAAAAAAGTTCTATATAAAAATTTAAATATACTTATCTTACTAATTTGTTCTTTTTTATAAAAGATCGTTTTTTTAGCTAAAGGCTTTTTAGACTCAATACATTATTATTGTATGGGGGCGCAAAAATTATGATTAAAAAAGGGGGGCGCCAGTATTAAACCCATGCACTGTTTTTAAATACAGGATTCACCCAATATTCAGAGAGTAAATCTCTGAAGGTTTTTAATCTTAAAAAAGCACTCAAAACAAAATTGCCAGTGTTTAAAAATACACGTATGAAACAGTTATTCTCAAAACACAGCCGAGCTAATCGCTAGTCAAAACAATCCTCACTAAGTTGGATAGAATCGACGATCGCCATACCAGGAGCATTTTTTTATAGGGGGGAGAGCTTAAAATATAAGGCTATTTCATTGAACGTGACACTATGGAGAGATCCACTACTTTCTGAAGATCCAAAGGGTTTCCTGAACATGGTCGTGAAAAATTACCAAATTGACCAAATTTTCCCAAAATAGGCCAACTTGGCTCTACCACCAAGAGTTTGCCAAGTTCCCCATTGAATCACCATTATAACGTAAGAGGCGGCATTGCTTGAGAATAATACACAAATTTAACATGAAATAAATATAACAAAGAGTAATATAAATGCATTAGACACCCAAATACAAATTATTTACACAAAATTCGTAACGATAGTATTTTTCAGTTTTTGTTCAACGAGATTTTTTTTAGCATATTGCATCAATTTTCTCAAATTTTGTAACATTCTGTGAAGAATTTTAATTTCGATGCTTGACAGATATCAAATTTGGTCTTAAAACATCATAAATATAATGTAAATATGTATCAATATGTGAAAGTAATGATTTGGAAATATGTGATTTTACGACATTGCGAAAGGTTTTGATACGGATTTGTATGTTCAAATGCAAACACAATTTCTAAAAGTTTCAAAATTCAAAATTTTCTAAAACTCTACAAGAGATTTCTAAAAAAGTCAAAATAAAACTGTTTTTCTGTTTTGAAACATGAAATTTGTGTATTTTTATGCATGTAACAAGCTTCTCGCAACGACAAAAAGCATTAAACATTTGAGTTATAATTAGTTACCATTTATTGTAATACCTTTGAATATTAAAGCTTAAAAACTTGTCTGAACAATAAATAAGGATTAATATTTGCAATGATTTGAAATATTTAAAATATATTGTTTAGTTTTCTCAAAAACATGTAACATAAAATTATCACTATGAATTTATTAAAATTTGACATTTTTTGTCACGATATATTGATTTCAGTCAAATATTTTGGAAAAATCCAAAAAAAACTCACATGAATATATATAGTTACATATCAGTAACATGAGGAAAAAAATTTCATGTACATACATTATTTTCTGAGAAAAAAGATAAATGTAATTTTAAAAACAACATTTTTGAGGGAATTAAATTTTTACAATAATGTGCAACTTCATCAGAAAAATAATGAATTACAACACATATTTGTCCCATTTTATTGAAAATTAGCATCTTTGCTATTTATTTTGCAGAAACTAGTAAACAAAAAAAGTCTTAAATTGCCCAGAATAGTATTTTTCAGTTTTTTTTTAACGAGATAATTTCTAGTATTACATCAATTTTCTTCAATTCTGTATTAATTTTTGAAGAATTATTAGCTTTCATGCTTTACAGATATCAAATTTGAGCATAAAACATCATACATATAATGTGAAAATGTATCAATTTGGTTTTTGTTTGAATTTGAGATGATATATAAAAATACCTGACTATACGGCATTTCGCAAGTTTTCGTTAGGCAAATTATTATTGGTTTTGTTGTTGCAGGCATTTTCTAAGTTTTAAACTTCAAAACTTACTCTAAACTGGACGAATGATTTCTAAAATAGACAAAATAAAACTTTTTTTATGTTTTTCAACATGAAATTTATGTATTTTTATGTATGTAACACAAGCTTCTCGCAAAGACCACAAAAATCACATTTTATGTATCATCTCATACCTTTTTCTCAGAAACTATTAAACATAAAACTAAATTTTATTAAATAATTAGACATTATATTTATACTGAAGTAAAATTTTTTTAAATATAATTAAAGTTATCTTTACTTCGGAACGTATTTTAAAAGGTATAAATGGTTAATTGTCATTTTTTTAAAGAAAATACATGTTAAATGGTTTAAAGGACATTTTGAAAAAAATATTTAAATAATATTTTGGCAAAACATTACTTAAATATTTTTCCAATTTTTTAAAAATGTTTATTATAAAAATTTTGCCTGTTTTGGGTCGACCTCTCACGGGAGGCTCGACTAGAAGTTTTGAAAAATTCACATTATTTTCAGAGTTACCACCAATTTAAATAATTATTACCGTTTTTCTTAAAATTGCTCCCTCTGTTGTCGTAAAATATGGATAAACCCAATTCTAAGTTATATATTTTAAAATCCCAGTTGAGCCTCTGTACAGAGGTTCTGAGCTAATATAAAGGCAAATAATATTTTAATAGAAGCATTTTTCACAAAGGAGAACATTTGGAAAAAAAATTATTCTAAGTTAATTTTTGCCGAAATATTGTATTAAAATAAATTTTTTGTCAAATGTCCTTAAAACAATTTTATGCATGTATTTTTAACCTAAGTGACACTAAGTATCATGAAAATTATCCATTTATGCACTTTTTTAAAATCACTGTTCCGAACGTAGTCGGAAACCTTAATTAGTTTTTTCAAGACAAACTTTTAGTTCACCGAAAAATTGTTATTAGGAATTTATTGAAAATTGTCATTTTTTTTTTTATGATAACTGCTTTATATTTATATGCTTTAAGAATATTTCAAAAATGTCACTTCAGTATACACAATTGCATTTAAGAAACATAGAATATATGCATACAGTAAACTTACACAATTTTAAAAATATAAATTTTAGAAAACATAAATTTTTATAAAAAAATCTTACCTTGTCAATCTAAATATTTTGAAACATGCATTCAAAACGAGGATTAATAAGTAATTTGTATGCAGAAATTTAACTAGAACTATTTCTGAAATATTTCAATACTTTTTTAACTCGTTACTAATCCTTAGCGAGTTTAAATAATCAGTAATAATAACTAATTAAAATTAAATTTAAAGTAAAGAATATATTTAAATTTAGGTAAAATCACTAACTATATTAAATATAACATTCAAATAACTAAAACTTTTCCAAATTTTTCTCCAAAAAGTTTTAGCATATCTATACACAGTTAAAATTGCAGTTATACAGTATCTAAATTAATTACTTAGAAATAAAATGATTAGAGGCTCTGCTATTTTTCCCCAGATTTAATAATACAATGTTTACATTTCTATGTGTCAAAATGGGCGTCGTTCATCAGTTGATTATTTTTAAAAACCCTTTTTTAAATACTTCAATTCATATAATAGCATATGTTATATCATTGGAAGGGTTTCTGATTTGGAAAATTTTAGAAATATAAAAAACTCATAATCGATTTTAAAAAGGGTTTTCCCTACTGACTGTTTCAATTTCTTTTCTCGAAATGTGTCCCTTATTTTGAAACAGACGGGTTCTTAAAAGACTTATTAAAAAGGGTCTCTTTTTCTTTCTCTATAGCCCGGCATAACACGGTTTTTTAGTGAAAATTTGTTGTTCCCTCTTCCTCCCTCAGAGAAAAGATATAGCTTCAAATTTCGATGTATGACTTACAAAAAGCAATATTATGTTAGTTAAAAAATTCTTAATGTGAAGCTATATAACGAAAACGATTCTGATGCTAAGAGTAAAACAAAAAAAACTTCCATCCTTCTATGATAATATTTAGTTTCTAAGATTCTAGAATAATAAAATAGATTTCAGAGATTTTCATTAATCAATCAATCGTTACATATAGTTAGCTTTAAATGTAAATTTTTTATCCAAAATAACAGACGATGTATCTTTTTTAATTAAAAAAATTAATTTTAAATTTAGTAATAAATAATAGAAAAAAAATCTTTCAAAAAAAAAAATTTTTATATTAAAAAAGGTGGTTCAATGAAACAATTTATTCAGTGGGAAAAGTTAGAAAATTTTTAGGATTTTTTAAGGAAATTTATAAACATTTTTAAATTTTTTAAAAATTCCACTTTTTTATTTTTTGGAATATTCTTTTTAAACCAGGGGTAACTTTGGGTTAACATTTAAAAATCAGAGGGCTAAGGGGGGGAAAAGGATGTATTTTTAGTTTTTTGGAAAAAGAAATTTTTGACTCCTTTTTTTTTCAAAAAATTTGAAATTTCATTTTGTTTAAATTGGGTTTTTAAAATTAAGTCGATATTTTTTTTGTAAAAAATCCCTTTTTTTATTTATATTGTAGGAAATTTGTTAATCTCATTAACAGAAAATTTTAATTAAGCTTTAAATAGAATTGAAAAATTTTTTTTAAATATAGCAAAAAAGTTATTTGGGGGAAATTTATAAAATTTAACTTGATTTTTTCAAAAACCAGTAACACTTGTTGTTTTTTTTTCTTGCTCAATTTACCCTTTTGTAATAATCACAATTTCTTAAAGGGCCCCTTTTTCCATCGGTCTTTAGGAATTATGGAAAATTCATAATTTGGGGCTGTTGAGCCCCTCTCGACAGCTGTTTCCATTGTCCGAGGCAGTTTAAAAATGGAAATATACCTTGTGTTGGGGAACATGACTTTGTGATATTCACCTGATTTTTTGGGAGGGCAATAGTTCAAATTTTCCCAGAATGGTGTAAGCAACAAAAATTTTTTCCGGAATCGTAAAACATAATGCAATTTCTTTGCAGTTAAAGTTTTAGTGTTTAAACCCATTTTTAAAAGAAAATTTTGGAAGGAGATTAGAGTTGACCCCCATTTTAAAAAAATGGAGAAGGGAAAAAAGGAAAATACAAAACCCGTAAATTGAACAATTTAAACTCCTGTGGCAAGTTGTAAATGGTGAAAATTCCGGTTATAATCAAAAAGGATTTTATTTGTCTACAGGAAAGTTGTGGATAACAAAAGGGGAAATGCTTATGAAAATATGAAAAGCCCAAAGGGTTTCATTTTAAATTTATCTATTGTTTCTGAAGCCAACCATAAATAAACGCTGAAAGTTTATAATTTTAAGTGGGTTCATTTTTAAACTAGTAATATTAAAAAGTTTTTTTAAACCTTTTTCTTGCGTTTCATTTGGGTTTAAAAAGTTATCCACCCAGTTTTGGGGCTGAAAATAGCAAATTACCTTTTTATCCTGTATTAAAAAATTAAGGGTTAATGTTTTATATTGGCTCTTTAACCATTAAAAAAAATTTTTATCCAAAAAAAATTAAAAACCAACGTTAAAGATTTCCCCGGCTCCTAACTTTCCAACTTCCAAAATAAATTTCCTTTTTTACCAGTTCCTTTTTATTATGATTTTTTACCTTACAAAATTTATATTAAAAGCTCCTCCGTTTAACTCTCAATCATTCTTCCTAAAACCTTTGCATATATCGTTGTCGTTATCTGGTGCAATTTCTGACTGGGTAGCATGGGTTAAAAACATGTATGCTAACCCTGAAACGGAACTGCGAAATTCCACAAATAAACCAACTTTTGGGTGAAGATTAACCTTTTTACCAATAAATTCATTTCCAATAAAGCCTGGTTTTTTATTTTCTTTTAATTTTACTTAACATCTTTCCTTTCCCCATGAAAACCCATATATATCATATCTAGAAAATGGTCTGGCTGAATTTCCAAAGGGTTTTCCCCAAATTCTTTTTTCCCTTTTTGAATTTTTTCTTTTAAAAAATTAATTTTTTTGAAATGTATTTTTTTGATTTTTAATACAACAATATTTTTATAGCCTTAGAAAAAATAAAGTTATTTAGTTTTTCAATTTTCCATTTTCCTTTTTTTTTTTTTTTTTTTTTTTTTTTTTTTTTTTTTTTTTTTTTTTTTTTTTTTTTTTTTTTTTTTTTTTTTTTTTTTTTTTTTTTTTTTTTTTTTTTTTTTTAAAAAAAAAAAAAAAAAAAAAAAAAAAAAAAAAAAAAAAAAAAAAAAAAAAAAAAAAAAAAAAAAAAAAAAAAAAAAAAAAAAAAAAAAAAAAAAAAAAAAAAAAAAAAAAAAAAAAAAAAAAAATTTTTTTAAAGAATTTTATTTTTTTTTTTGGGGGAAAAAAAAATTTTTGGGGGTGTTTAATCCCCTTTTTAAAAAATCAATTTTTTTAAAATAAAAATAAAAAATTTTCAAAGTAAAAACATTTTTTTTTCAACTTTTATTTTCAAAACATTTAAAAAAAAAAAAAAAATTTTAAAAAATGTTTTTTACTTTTTTAAAAAATTAAAAAATTTTTAAAAAAACTTTTTTTATTTTTTTATTTTTTTTTTTTTATTCCCCTTTTTTTAAAAAATAATTGAAATGCTATTTTTTTTGCATTCTTACATACAACAGATATTTTTATAGCTTCAGACAATAAAGTATTATTTATAATTTCATTTATATTTCCATTTTCTTCAAGAAAATTGCTGTAATCCATACAGGATTTTAGCCTCTTGGCTGAAGCAGAAACTTTCTAATTGTTAATGGACTGATTCACTTACCTTCGACTGTGAGTGCAAACAAACTGTTATTTTCTTAAAAATTCCATTTTTAAAACGTGGCATTGTGGGAAAAAAATGTTTAAAAGCAAAAATTACGAGGAAATATATTACAAATTTTAAAATATTAGTAATTGTAGCTAGCAGAAAAACTACTTAAATACTTTCAAAGTTCGACGCAAACAGCACGTTTCAAATAGTAAACAAGCATTTGCTTCATTTCATTTCTTCTACTAGACGTTGCCGTTCAAAGTATTATAAATAATAATGAAAAAAAATAGGGAAATTGGGGGCTTACAATACAGAAAAAAAGTTTGATTACATATGAGTGGGCGTGGCAGGTGGACTATGACAGGTGGTAAAACATTTTCAAAAAATTATTGAAAATAATTCCACTGCACGTAGAATGATAATTTTTGCATCATTAGAAGCGTAAAAGTTTATATTTTATAAAAATGGGAAAAGAGAAAAATGAGTTTTTGGGTCGAAATTCTGAACCTACCCACTTAAATAAAATCAATTTTCTGTAAGTAATAAATGAAATGAAAATTTTACAATAGCTATTAAAACGATTGCTTTTTTCTGAACGTTTGAGTGTTTCATTAAACATATATATATATATAAGTTATAAAAAAACAGTATGAGGGAAAGCCTAGATATATATTTACATTTATTGTGAAAAAACATTCAAGAGAATTTCATTGATAAAAACATTTTGATATTTTATTTTGATTTTATAGTTTTTTATTCCACTGTGTGTGTGTGTATAGTAAATTATTTACAGACACATCTGAAACAATTCTTTTAATTTACTAGCCATTAGGCGCTATTGCATTGGGGGTTGAGCATTCTAAAGAAGTAGAGGAGACCGGGGCAAGATGACGAATGTCATAATTTTTCCGTTTTCTGCTAGGTAGCAAGATCAACCGAACACTACTGGCTCTCTTATTGGCCGTTCGTTAAAAAATAGTATAGAGAAGCCTAAATCTACATTTTTGTGTTAGTTGCGAAGCTTTTTGATTGTTTACCCCTCCCCCGATATAACTTTTATGAATGTGTAAATAAGCTCTGCTACAGATACAGGCAAGATATATCATTTATCTTTCATATTTGTGAGTAACAGTTTAAATACTACATATTACCACGAATAAATATTAATTAATTGTCTTCCTTCATGGAAATTGAAAATAATATTTTTAAATAGGCAGTCTGGGGCAAGATGACGAGCTCGTCATCTTGCTCCGTGTTTTGGAATTTATCAAACTAACTATGTTTTCTATTTTATTAAATCCTGTAACACTTGTTTGTCTGTGTTTTTGTCCGCTTGACCTTGCACTTCTATCTCTTCTGGGACTAAGGGGTGAATCGGATCGGGGAATGTGTCGTTCGAAAGGGGGCGACTAGAGGAAGACATTTTTGCCATCCGCTAACAAATTTATGGTAACTTATCCAAGAAAAACTATCATAGACAAAAATACCGGTGAGCGTTTGAGCACCGCTTACTTCAGAGCAGCCAGCTACAGTTGGAAATGCTGTTAAAGGGATTAAAAAATGTGTTATTGAGACTCATAATCCTCTTGTGTTTAGCGAACATGACTTTGCTGTTTCAAAAGCTACTCATCATGATGTTGTTCGCGATGAAATTAATAGTGCTAATCCTCAGACCCTGGTAGGTAGAAAACTAACATATAAATCCTCCAGAAGAACCAGAACATTTGACCAATACTGATTACAATGCTCTAAAGAAGCCTGTTAGTGTTTTTTTAATTTCAAACCATTGCCTAAAGCAACACAATGTGAGAAAAAAAAAAAGTGAGCTCAAGCATTGTTACAAGCACACCCATCAAAGAAATGTTACAACAAAGGAAAAAGTAGAAGGAAGAACAGGAAACTTTAAAAAAAAAAGAGAAGAGGAGCCAGTGAATCTAAAAAGGGAGCAAAAAAACTTAAACTAAGTTCCTGTAGGACTAAGTCTATAAAATACCAGGCCAAACAGTCCAGTTGCATCAACTTCAAAGGATGGTGTTATAAGATGTCCTACTTGTGAAGAGTAATATTGTGACCCTCCAACACAAGAAGGGATTCAGTGCTGTAAATGCCAAGAGTGGTGGCATGAGGAAAGTTCCAATTATGAAAATGGCATTTTTATTTGTGACTATTGTTAGCTGCACAGCTAAACACTTCAACATAACGTTACAATGTATTATGCTTAGTTTGATACTTTGTAAGATGTAAGAAGCCGGTTATCATTTGTTAAACTATGTAACATATTCAAAAGATAAAATTTGTTCAACCTTTCTCAGTGTCGTCATCTTGCCCCAAGGCCAAAGTTATCTTGACCCAGTACTGGGGCAAGATGACAATTTGTTAAGGTTCTGAAAAAATAAAATTATCCTTCATTTATTTGAAAAATTAAATGGTAATGTATTTAATACTACAAAGGACTACTTTAACACTTTATGTAAAAATAATTTTTTTATCCTTAAAAATAAATTAATAAACAACAAAAACTGTTAACATCGTTATCTTGCCCCGGTCTCCCCTACTACTATTACACAAAGTCTCGCCCCCAAATGAATTTCCTCTCTCTCTTTTAGCCGTGCCCTCCTCTTGTTAAATTCCTTTAATTAATTATGTATTTCCTTAACCTCTTCTCCGAGATCGAGAGAGTTTATTTTATATTGAAAACTGCTCCTCCTCCAAGTTCTTGCAACTCTTCAATGGTCAGTGCTCCCTGTGTCCCTTAAAACCTTTGCATCATCATCGTTGTCGTGCTAGTCTGGTGGTTATGATTCTGAGCTCGGCTAGCATGTTACGGGTTCAAATCATCGTACCGCTGAAGTCCCGGCGTGTAGAACGGGCCAATGCGCTTAAATCTGCCGAGCTCAAAGTCATCCCATTGACGTGGTGTGGTTGCTTGGAGAGGAAGTATCAACTCAGGTTCCGTCGTTACTTGATCAAGGCTGAAAGTTACGAGGTCTGTCACCAATAGCATTCGTGTTGGTTTATTTGTGCGATATTAATTTTACTCTCCCACCGCATCGTCATCACCGACGTAAAAAAAGGAGGACGCAAACGAGTTCCATTTGATGCACGTACGTCTTTATCTCAAAATTGTTTTCACTTTTAAATAAGACGTACATCAAGCTGGGAGCATTCCAAAGGGAATTTATACCAGCGCATTTTTCTGTATTTAATTTTAATGTTAATTCAAATTTATTCTGTTTAAATAACAGTTATTAGTTTTCAAACATAGAAGGATGTTGCATGGTTTGAGTATCTGTATTTTTTTATATATATTCTCATGGAAATATATTCATATTATGAGCTAACCTATTTTATAAGGCAAAATACAAGCAACTTGTCCCATGTCTTCAATTTTCAGTTACATTCAGACGTATTTTAAGGGAATTTTTTCTATATCCAATCTTTTTTTTTTCTGATGTTAATTTTAATATTTTAGTTGTTTTTAAAGGTACAGAAGTTCTCTCATATCCATTTAAATAACACATATAATTACGAATAATAGCTATTTCAGAGTTATGGAACAATTTTACAATACAGTTAACAATTTTACAGAAACATTTGTACAAAAATAAGAGTGTTAATTTTATTTAATCATAAAATATTGGTGTCGCGCGCATCCTAACTTTATCTTACAAGTTATAAATGAGATTTGTTTTTGCAATCTTTATCATTTTCTTAAGGTATTCGACTACATTCGGAGCCATAATTTTCTTTGCGTATAAAAAAATATTTTTTTTTACATTTATTACCAACCGAATATGAATATACATATAAAATTATTTTACGAATAATATCACAATAAAAAATTATTTAAATACATTTTTTTGGCAAAAAATTAAGAAAGAATGAGGTATTTTCCAAACATTATCTTTTAATGAAAATAGATTCTATAATAATTATATTTTGCAAATATATAGCTATGACTTCTCTACCGAAAATGAACTAGGATTTTTAAAAATTCACTTTAAGATTTACAATCAATTAAAAAAATAACCGGCGTTTTTGTTAAAGTTTCTTACTCTGATATATCAAAATATATGATTAAATTCACTTTATACTTATATATTCCGAAAGTATTATTATAGAAGCATTTACATAAAAAAGGATATTTTAAAGATATAATTCTTTCTTCTTTTTCTGCCATAAACATGCATTTAAATAATTTTTATTATAATAATATTGTTAAAACATTTTTATATGTGTAATCCAGTTCAGAGGTGACACTAAATATAAAAAATAATCCTTTATTTATCTTTCAAAAATCTCAGGCCAAAAGTAATAGAATACCTACAGAAAAAATTTCAACGTTCTAGATTTACATAAACTAAGTTATAAGATTGTTGTTGGGTATATGTATCAGCTAGCTAAAACAGAATTGATGCCTTTAATTTAGCAGCATATATTTTTATCAATTTTAGAATCTAATATATTATTGCATCTACAGAGAATGTATGCGTTGACAATCTAATATATTACTATTGCCTTAATTTTTAAGTATTTTATTAAATACTTAAAAGAAAGTAATTTGGTTTTTTTTCCGACATAGAATTTAACGGTTGCATGGGCCGCAGTCACCCCAGGTTCACGAAATATTTAATTCTGTGAAAACTATTTATTTGTTACCAATGTCAGTATCCTCCTATATGACAGTCTTCTTGGGGACAAAAATGCATTTGTCACATACCTTTCTTTTTTGGGAATGGTAACGTTTTGTACAATTTTAAGATACTCTAGGTGACTGAGTTCACCGCGCGACCACACTTTTGTTCGCAAATATTTTCTATGAACAGGCTACATTTTCCCCATGTGAACCACTTAGTAATATTTATAGTTGTGTTGTATGCCACATTGTGGTTTATAAATGTAAATGAACCGAGTATAAAAATAGAAAGCGGTAACTGTGTGCCATCTTTATTGAATGAAGTTGAAACTGATCAAGAAAAGGGAAGAACTTGCTGAAATAATGGATATTAATCATGATAGCGAAAGTAATATCAGGAAAGCGATGAGCATGAAACGTTTTTTTTGAAAGGGAAATTTTCAAACGCTACTTAAAAAACTCCAACAAAAAAGATATAAAGACTAAAGTGTACCACAAGACACACTGCGCCCTGGAAAACCACACAAGTAAGAAAAAGTTATACATGCTATTTGTCAGTCCTTAACGGACAACAAAACTACAATAATTAGACAAAATATATGACAGTTTTATTCTATTATTCAGCAAAAATAATTCCTGTGATGTTAGCATAAATGTCTGTGATTCGTGTCCTTTATTAAATTAACGCACATTTGAAACATTTTGGTTAAGTTTGATTGGATTTTTTTCCCAACTTAACAAAGAAAAATAGAAAATTCCTTAAAAATATGTATTTATACTTTCTCTTAATTAAAGTATTCACTGTAATTACTATTTTTATTGGGTACAATAAAAATAATTATAAAATAAAAAAGGATTTTGGATGACTCCGTCACTCCACCACTCAGCGCGACTACTAGCGTTAGTATCGAGTGTTCACCTTCTCCATTGTATTTTTTCACACACTGAACTTCACACTTTAGTCACTTAAAACAAAAGAAAAAAATATGTAACAGGTCCTAATCACGTCTTTCACTAATTCTCTAGGTAATAAATCGAGAATGATGTATGATTATAAAATCTTTTTCTGTGGAAAACCCGGATTTATGCTAATGTGAGCTGCTATTTAAAGTCAAGTGAAGAGAGAGGGAGTCAATCGTCGTCGGTCTGATACTGAAGTTAGAGTGATAAGAGTTTTTGATTGAAGCCACATTCGCTAGTTATTGTAAGGATACCCTATCGACAAAGATAAGAAATTCAAATTTTTTAATTATGTCGTAATAATTATGTTGAAAGATCCCTCCGCTTAAATAACCTCTTGATAGTAATTTGAAGGTCATTTAAACGTGTTGATTTTATTAAAATGTCCAAATGCACCAGCGACCACAGGATTGTGACAAATGTTTCTAAAACCATAATAATGAATTAAATAAACATTTTTAAATAATATTCTTGTTTTAAAATTAAGCATTTCAAATTAATGCAAAAGTATAATATTTTACAAAAATTTTGTTTTTTTATAACTTTTATAGATATTTACATGGGATATTTTCTCTGGACTTAAGGTATTTTTAATTCAAAAGATTATAATTTGGGTTGAAATCAATTTCATTTTTGCAGCCATTGAATGGATTGATTTCCTGTTCATTAACGATATCAAACACAAAGGGAAGACACGAACAACATACATGTGCACAAAAAATACAAAAGGACAAATGTGTTCTTCTTTCGCTTCCAAGATCTCGTCTACTTGTAGGCTAGTCAACTAGAAGCTGTTAAAATCATATAGTTTCCGGTAAAAGTTTTTCCGATTGGTCTGCATTCATGGGTGGCACAAGACTACATCATCCTGATATATAAACACTAATTCTGTAATTATCGGAGAGATAAAGTTGTGATTGATTTACTTTTTACGCGGTTAAAATAAAAATTAATTATCACGCGTATTCTTGCGGGTCACAATACCATTATGAATTAAAAGTCCTCTAGAGAAATTTTAATGATTTATTATGCGCATTACAGCGTTTCTCAAACTGGGGCATTTCCACTTAGGGGTGTGATAACTCTACGAGGGGGCACGAGCGTATCGAAAAGCCGAAAATAAAAGATTATTTCAAGGAATTATTAAATTGCTGAAAGTAAACAAACAAAATACATTCTGACATAATAAAAAATAAAACATACATTTACACTGATATAATATATTTATAAATGTATCAGTACTGTAAAATGTATTTTATAATTAATTTAACAATACTAAGTTAAGAAAAAGTCTGATAATTACAGTGACCCCTGGACTTGTATTAACACTTATCTTGATAATTTTTTGTACGGTTTTTAATTAATCTCTAAACTGCCGATTAAAAGTTATGCGATTTGCTTCCCAATGCCATCGTTTTCTATGTAGATTGCCATGTGCGATGTTTTTTTTTGGTGTGGGGGGAGAAAAGTAATAAATAAGCAAATCCTCTGAAATTAGTAAATCCCTTTGGAAACACTGTCAAGGTCCTTTTATTGCATTCCAAAGTCATTGGAATAATTTTATGGATAGCAGTGTACATAAAAGATCGTACTTCGGAAAGACGTATATATACGTCGAGAAAATTAATACTTTGGCTGAGCGAGACTCTCTATATACGGCGGTGGTACTTAAGAGGTAAAATTCGTATTGGAGTTTTAGCGTCAATGTATAGTATTATTGAATTTAATACATTGCTTGTATTGTAACGGACTCACGCGTCTTTTCTTTAACATAACCTCTGGGTTCTTTGGTGGCCAAGATTAATGGCAACTCTTTTCCAACCAAAACCCAAGAAGCGAAATGTGAACAAGAAATGCAAATAAGATAGCTTTTAAAAGAACAGAAGTTTCAGTAAGCGAAATGGCAATTTAGGGAATGTTATGTGTGGAAGAGACTAGAGGGAACTGACAGCCTATCGTGAACTTACCTGGAAAAATCAGCCATTAATACAAGGTGCATACCATTGCACGCGAGCCTAGTCGTCTCCATATAGAGATCGAATCTTAGTTTGGACTAAGGTAGGACTGATTATTTGATATTAGGATTTGTAATATTATTAGGAGTGAGAGGCGGATAGAATAATTATAACTTAGAGAAAGTGGTCTAATTTACGTGATTCAGTGTAACTATCACTGTGTGTTGTTCATTTTAGGTTCTCACTTATTTAAATTTATCTAAATTGTTAGACATTTAAGTTCTATTCTTAATAAAGTCATATTAAGAATTTAAAATGTCTATTCGTTTTGCAAACCCTACACCTCTAGCTCACGCTGACAATCAAAGATTCGGTCACCAACGGGGGCGGTATCACAGTATGGAAGGGGGCGTGATGAAAATTATGATTGTATATTGGGTCGTTAATATTGAAAGTTTGAGAAGCCCTGATGTACATGCATATATGTATGATAAATTATTTTTCTAAGCTACACGGAGGATATATGTATAATCTCATTTTCCATATTGACGCTAAACTAAATTAATTTTTAATTGCAGATACCATTCATAATTGTGTAAATCTTTCCACGATCAATATCAGAAATATCTTCTTGTTTTTCATCATAAATGTGAGGTAAAAATACAAAAATAATTATATGTTCGTTTTTTCATAGTATAAGCAGTGCTTCTCAAACTTTCAACACTGGCGACCTAATTTTCAATCATAATTTTCCCCTTATATAACAATAATATATTGAATGCAATTATAATGTACTTTGACGCTAAAGCTATAATATGATCTTAGTTATAAACCATACAAATTAATAACATAAGTATTAAATTTTTTATATATGTTGTGACATGGCCATCTGTCGATAGCTATGTCTTGGGGTTTCCGCGTAAGTTAGAGGTGTGGGATTATCCCCCCCGGAAGGATGAAACATTCTATAATTCTTAATATGACTTTTATTAAGAATTTAACTTAAATTTTTTAGATAACGAACAAACTTGTATTAAGTGAGAATAAACCAAAGTCCGCCGATTTAATTAACTCAGATCGCGCAATTAGATCACTTATCAATATAACTAAATAGATCCACCTAATCTCGATTCAATAATTTACTAGCGTTCAGAATATAATCCTCCTACCTTGGTTGAAGACTCAACGATACAGTTACTTTCAGGTAGACTGATGAGCTCGAGTGCAATAGTATGCACCTTGTATAGAGTAGCGAGGGTGGGCGTCTCCGTGATTCCTGGGTAGCCGTCTAATTACACTTCTACCTTTTTTGAACTAAGCTTTCTCTAAATTGCCATCGTCGCTCACTAAACTTTCTATCCTTTTAAAGGTTATCTTATTTGCATTTTTGTTTCGTTTTTACTTCTTGGATTTGGGTTGGAAAAGTTTTGCCATTAATCGTGGCCGTCAAAGAACGTAGGAGTTATGTTAGAAGAAGAACGCGAGAGATGTCACAATGTTAGTCTTAAGTAATATATATTTTTAAGTAAATTGCTTTTAAGTAATAGGTTATTTATTATGTTATTTTCTTTCTCTAATTTTTAAATTGAAACAGATTAAAAATGATATTTAATTAAAGATTTATTTATTTCATCATCCATTTCTAAGCGTACAAATGTCATTAAAAAATAGTCTAATCTATGTACTCTCTATCATATCCATTACATCTGGCATTCTCGCGAACGTACACGTGAGTCTGGGGAACCTAAGGCACGTCTGCACAAAACATGTAAAAATGCTGTACCTCGTACAATTCCAGTTAGACTTGGTCGAGTCGATTAACTACCGAATCTATCTTGAATGTACATTTCATAATTCACGGGTTAGTTATAATTCAAGTTATTCAGTATTTACGGCAATGAATTAAAATAAAATCATAGATATAATGTCCTCAGATGATAGACAAATATCCCGTTGAACTTTTTCTTGCTTGTGTCTTTTTGACAGGGCGAAGCGCATCTTGCGGTACACTTATGGCTTTATATTTTTCTTGATGAAGTTCTTAGTGTAGCTATTGAAAATTTTCCTTTCGTTTCACGTTCATTGCTTTTCTCAAATTTACTTTCGCTATCATGATTAATATGCATTATTTCAGCAAGTGTTTTCCTTGTTTGATCAGTTTCAATTTCCTTTCAGAGAGATCACAGATGCCCATTTCTATATATTTTTTATATTCTGCTCATTTACATTTATAAACGATGATCAATAGTACAGCATTAAAATTAAAACCACTAAGTTATTCATAGGGAAAATGCAGCATGTTCAAGAAAATATTTTTGAAAAAAGTGGTCGCACCGGGAACTTGATCTAAACAAGAGTACCTTAAGATTCTAAAAAAATGTTTGCCACTCCCAAAAAAGGAGATATGGGATCAATTCATTTTAGCTCCCATTAAGACTGTCATATTGGAGGAATCTGTCAAGGTCATTGGTAACAAATAAACAGTTTTCCCAGAATTAACGATTTTTGTATTATAAGTTTCAGTATACTCATAAAAATAAATCTTGGCCAATTAATCCTTTAAAGTGCTCAATATGCATATCTATGTATCATAAAACTCTTTCACACTGAAAAAAGCGCACAACAGAATTATATAATTTACAACTTCCCTAAAAAAGGGACGCATATAACCATACCAGTGAGTTTGAAAGTCAGCAAAAGTAATATATTAGGTTAAAAGAAGCGTAATAAAAAAATCTCTCATCTTAGGATTACAGCAAAGCAAGCAAAATATTTTTTATTTAGTTATAGGATCAACGATAGCTAATGAGCGTTTAAAGTAGAATCTTTTATTTTTGATGACGTTTTTTTACCAGATGATATATATAAATCATAGCAATGTAAATATGTATTTTTTTATTATGTCAGAAAGTATTTTGTTTTATTTCATTCCAGTAAATTCACTTTTTTTAGCCTTTTATTTTCTATTTGCTCGCGCCCTCCTCGTAGGGTTATCGCACCCCCTAGGGAGGCACCCCACAGTTTGAGAAGCACTGTAGTATAAAGTTCAATCTTTGTAAACCGAAAATCAATGCTTAGGAAAATAATATATTTTACCAATAAATTCATCCATATTCCATGCTTATGTTAAGTGTTTTAATTTTTAAAAATATGATATGATATGCATTTGCCACAAATTATAAAAATACGCTTTAAATATTCGTTTTCCATACACTTTAGAAAAAAGATTTAGAAAAAATAAGTCAATTCCTACTTTGAATGGATGAATAGAAATTATTTTATTAACGATTGAAAATTGGAATAGGATATATATAAAAATAAATATATACATAGGTAGAGAGTGAACTAATAGTGGGAATTTAAAAAAGAGCATGATTTATCTGCATTGTTGTAATAAAACACGCCCCGTTTGGCTGAAAAACAGGTTTTCGACGCCAACATCTGTCTTTGTTTTAACAGTTACATTGTAACAACAATCGAGACGAATCTAAGTTGGCGTCAAAAACCAATAATTAATTAAATTTAATTTAATTAAATAATTAATATTTGAAAAAAAAACTGTATTAACATCAAGTGTCATACACTACAAGTTTAAAAAAAATTATTTGAACTTGATTGTATGTATAAAAAGTATTTTATTAACGATTGAAAATTTGAGCAAGATAAATATATAAATAAATACATATAAAGAGAGAGTAAGCTAATAGTAAAAATTGAAAAAAAATCAAACATCTTAGAATTTTGCGGCATTTGTGCTGCTGCCATATATATATATATGTGTGTATGTTTTTATTTCTAGTGCAACACTTGATGAATACGTCATTCACTGGTGTGAAAACACTCCGCGCGAAGACACATGGAGAATGAACAAAAATTAAACAACGAATAAACAAAAAACAAACAAAGAATTAAAAACAGAAGTGAAACTGAAGCATAAACACTATTAAAAAGTCAGTCTGTTACAAAGCTTTTAACTGCTCTCTGGCTCTCCAGTATCTATCGTAGATGTTACCTGAAACAGCAGGACAAATTTCCAGGTGCTTTGCAATATTTAGGGAATTATCTGCACAAAACACAATTTGCCATATTTAACTCACCAGATATTTTTTTATCATCCGGCTTTCTTCTAGGCAATTTTTGGGTCAAAGTGTTTTTGTTAAATAAAATTTTTAACATAAGCAGCGGACTTCATAAAAATTACCGTAAAATCCGGTGTATAACGCGCAACCATACTTTCAGGTTGCATTTTTTAGTTTATTAGTATATTCACCGTATAACACGCACCCCCCATTTTAGGAAGAATCCTGAAATATGTGTGTAAAGCTCTTACGTTCTTTAGTCAATTACTTGAGGTTTGTTTCAAGCTTCAGAAAAATTACTATACGTCTAGAACTGTGATCCTTAAGTTCATAAGGAATGTCATTTCTTTTAAATAAAAAGTATTTCCATATAGGTAGAAGTATAATTTTTTTCATCTCTATTTTTATTTTTAAAGCTCTGATTTTTATACCTGGCGAAAACGAGCACCCATAAATTAAGATCTTTTTTTTGTTAAAAGGGCTCGTTATAGGCTGGATTTTACGGTACTTGCTGAAGTTATAAATATATAAACTTTAGAATAGGAATGACAATTAAATACATTTAAAACCAGAAAAATAAATTTGATGGTGTAATGTGTTTTACAATTATGTTTTATTAAAATGTCAGTAACTTCAATTAAGTCTAAAGTAACTAAATTTTAAATTAAGTTTTTAAGTAACTTTTTATTATTAAAACTAAAATTACACACGTAGCTCATATGATACTTTGTCTACACTATAATACTAAGGTTTTAAATAAAACTATTGAAAATGTTATTTTAAAGCTACTGTTATACCATATTTGAATTGAATATGTAAGTAATTAAAAACAGGTAATACTCGGAAATATAAATATATACCATACATTTTATTTAATTATATCAAACTTTTTTCTACAAAAAAGAAAGTAATCCATAGAATTTAGAATTTTCCTTATGCAAATAACTATAAAGTAATAAAATTAATTGAATGTTTTTTTTTAATCTTTTAATTATTTAATGAAATTTTCATTATCGTACGTAAATAATATCTATGTGCACGTGTTAAAAATATAGAAAGGATAAAACTGTTTTTTGTAAACTATTATATCAATTTTTTTAATTTTTACTATCATTATCATTGTTGTTATTATAACTATTGTTATAGAAAGATGGAAACTACAATGAAAATTTGGTACTAATTCTAAAATATCAATTACTCAAAATTTAAATGGCATATCTAAAAAATGCTATAAATTGAGTATTTTGCAATGTTAAAACTATACATTAAGAAATCAACCTTTATTTTGCTTTGTCTCCGAAACTTAAAATAATTAAGGATTGAAAAAAGAAAATAATGATTCTAAGAATGATGAAAAATAAAATATTTTAAGATTTCAAAGAATTTGATACATTTGAGTTCATATTATTTTCCTATAATTCATTCTAATTGTTCCGCATTTCATGTAGACCCGTGCTTCTCAAACTTTCAATACTGGCGCACCCCTTTTCTATCACAATTTTTATCGTGACATACATTATACTTTAATAATGTACTAAATGCAATAATAATGCACTCTGAAACTAAAACTACAATACGCGATCTATTTTTTTAAAATTATAATCCATACAAATTAATAACATAAATATTAAATTTTGTATATGTTACTTTTAAGCAAAAAAAAGTAAGTAATAGGATAGTTATTATGTTATTTTTCCTTTCTCTAATTTTTAACATAACATATTGCAAAATGCGGTGGCTGCTTAGAAGACAAAACATAGATATCAGCTAAATATAGAAAAAAAAACTCAGAGGGTCAATTTCTAATTATAAGCATTCCTTATAAAAACTTTGATTTGCAAGACAAGCCCATGGAATACTTATTAAACTTGTTCTTTATTTAGTATTAATTAATTAGTTATAAAATACTCTATGCAGCACACACACACAAACACACACTGATTCATTAAAAGTATACCGGCTGAGGTGCCCACTCTTTGAACGAGTTCATTTATAAGAAAATAAAACATTACTGATATAATAGCTGAATTATAAGGAGAGTAAAGCCAAGTGCGCGACATTTTTACAAAAATGTAAAATGATTTTTTTAAAATGACTGCTCAAATTTTAATTAGCTTTAAGCGAATTGTAATTTTAAGCGTCACAGAATTAGCATTTATAATTGATGTTAAATAATGAATAATTGTATTATTTTTAATATTTAAAGCGAAAAGACTTCAACATGTTTTAACCCGGGAGCAGGCACGCACTCGATACAATCGAGGGGGTTATTGAGTCACCCCAATCCTTTTTTTTATAATCATTTTATTGTACACGATACAAATCTTGATTCCAGTGAATAATTTAATTAAGAGAAAGTAAACTTACCTGCTTTCAAGGACTTTTCAATTTTTCTTTGGTAACAAATAAACAGTTTTGCCAGAATTAACGATTTTGTGATCTGTGTGTCCCGCGTGACCACTTCCAGGTAAAAATTGTATTCATTGTGATAATATGTATGTTACTGCTAAAACAATTTGTGCAAAACGTTTTTCGTTATGCTTTATATGTTTGAGAATACTCATAAAAATAAGTCTTGGCTAAGTAATCTTCAAAGGGCTCTCCGTGGTTTTCCAAATATCATAAAACTCTTTTGCATGGAAAAAAGCGCTACAGAGAAATACATTACTTACAATTTCCCTAAATGAGAAACAAACACATAAGAGAGGGGTCATAACTAGCTGTACCAATAACTTAGAAGGTCATACAGATTATCAGCAAAAACAGACTACAGCTATAATGTGCAGTATTTCAAAAATAATCACAGTGATGAATTTTTTATGTTCCTAAATTTTTCGATTCTGGGTCTGGGATTTGTTTTTCTCTGAAAGAGTAGTATGTTAGGTTGAAAAAGGAAACGTAATAAAAAATCTCTCATCATAGGATTACAGCAAATCAAATAAAAGTTTTTTTATTTGGTTATAGGATAAAAGATAGCTAATTAGGTATTGAAGTTTTTATTTACGAGAGAGGGATGACTTATAATATCGCCTATAAATTATATCAGAGTAAAAGTGCATTTTTTATTAGGTCTGAAAGTATTTTGTTTTAATTCTCTCTCTCTCTCATTCCAGAGTAAATTAATTATTTTTTAAATCTTTTATTTTCGATATGCTCGCCCCCCCATTAAGATTATCGCACCCCCACCCAGGGGGGGCGCTCCCAAGTTTGAGAAACACTGATGTAGACACATCTTCGAATACTTTTCTTATATTAAAAACAATCACATTATACTAAATCCGAAATTAATAGTTTGTATGGTAGCAGAATAAGAATAACGTTATAAGTCCAGACAATCAAAGAATAATAACAAAATTATTAAAAATAAACTAGGGAAAACTTAAAAGAAAATATTTTTAAAAAAAAAGAAAATATTCTTGAAACTCAGTTACAAATAATTATTATAATCACATCTCGATTTGAAGTGAATACTTGGTAAAAGTAATTTTTCCTGTTCAAATTCGCAAATATTTCAATTCCAGATTTCAAATGTTCTTTTTCAGTTATTACTAATGGATAGATAAAAGCTCTTACCTATCAGAATGATGATGCAACGCAAAAGAAACGAAACAGATGAGATGGACGCACACGTTAATTAACATGACAAAGACAAGACAGAGACTTAAAAACTATAGTGTACAAACGATTGCAACACCGCTGCACTTAATGTTTCAACATACTTCGCACTAATCTTCATAGTGTTGTCCAAATATTTCATTCCCATTTACAGAAATATAAATAAAAAAAGGTCAATACTTGTTTGGCTGAAATAATTTGTTCTAGTTCTAGGGAAAATAAATTGCTCAAGAAAGATAAATTTTTTTAAGTTTACAAAAAAAGGAATAGCTCTTTACAATTTATTTGAAATAATTTATAAATTTGGTTCAAGTAATATCTTATGAATTTGATAAAAAAAATAAGTAAAACATTTTGCCAAGTCATTTCACTGTGCAGTTTTATATTGTAACTTTTAAATTTATTTTTTGTTTTTATGATTTAATTGCTTTTTCTAATGTAAAAAAATAAATAACTAGTACTCATTCTCGAAATAGAATGATAAAAATGTGTTTCAGCCTGTCTATTAATATTTGAATCAAAAAAATTCCTTACCATTATTTTTTTTTCTAAAAATTAGTATTATAAGACGATTTTTCGTCTTTAATTTATTTTTATCTTCATATATAATAAGCCTTTTTTATTCAACTCGTTATTACATAGCTGCAAAATATTCATATTTTTAAATAGCTCTTTATTTTATATTTAATTACCAAGCCACAAGTTATACATTAAATCTGGTCTCCTAAATGTGTATATATATATTTTAATCAATAACAATTTCATTTATGATTTTATAAAGGCGAGTGAGATTCTTTTTTTCAACAAATCCTGCGGAGTGAGAAAATATTTCATTATCGACCACAAATTTTTCATGAAGTTGATCCATAAAGAGGTTTTTCGGTGATGAGAAATGACACTTTCTTTAACAGTTCAGTAAAGAGCATGCATATAACAAATACCAAAAGCACATGAAAGTTCATTTCTTACTGTGTGACTTATATGTCCCTAATCCGACAAAAAATGTTTTTATGCATTTGGAAATTCTCTTCTAAGGCAGCGTTTCTCAAACTGTGGGGCACGACCCCCTTGGGGGCCGTGACAACTCTGCGAGGGGGCGCGAACATATTGAAAAGTTGAAAACAAAATTTTATTTTATTTAAATTTGTTTGCTTAACTTCAGTAAATTAATAAATACATTCTGACATAATAAAAAATAAAATACACAATATATTGTATAATTAATTTAACAGAACAAAGTTAAGAACAAGTTTAATAAGTACCAGTGACCTTATGAGCTTGTCATATATAAAATTATATACAAAAATTATCTTTTTTTTTATAATTCTCTCTCTCGTATTGTTTATAATTACTCTCTTAACTGCCGATTAAAAGTTACATGATTCGCTTCCCAATGCCAACCGTTTTCCACGTAGGCGCTAATATGCGATGTATTAGGGGGGAGTAAGGAATAAAGAAGCAAATAATCTGAAATAAGTAAATCCTTCGGAAGATACTGTCAAGGTCCTTTTATTGCATTCCAAAACCTTCGGAATAATTTTATGGATAGCAGTGCACAGAAAAGATCGTACTTCGGAAAGTCCTATATATACGTCCGGGGAAATTAACGCTTTGACTGAGCGAGAAGTTTATATACGCCAGTGGCACTTAAGAGGTTAAAGTCGTATTGTTTAGCGTCAAGTATAGTATTAGTGAATTCAATATATTGTTATTGTATGAGGGGGCGCGATGAAAATTATGATTGAATATTGGGTCGCGAATATTGAAACTTTGAGAAGCACTGTTCTAAGGGAAAGAAATTCTTACTTTTTAGATTTTGCTTTTTCACTTGGCGAAATCTGAATATTATATTTATTGCACACAATACCTGTATTAAACATATTTGATGTTCAGTTTCTTTCATTGATGTACTATTATGTTAAGTATTCGAAGAATTGTGTTTGTTCCTTGGCAATTTTATAGTAATGTAACATGTCTCCTGACTAGAGTTCGCGCACATAGCTCTACAGCCATGCATAACTATTAGGCTATGGATGGACTATTTCCCCCAAAATTTCAAAACTTATCTATGCGGGAAAGATGTACTATGGTATAAAAATGGAAGGAAAATAAAAAAAAATAACTTTTCTTGTTATAAACTCCTACAAACTAGAAAAAATTTAGTGTTTTTTTTTAATAAAAAGTAAAATTTTTTTTTTGAAAAATAAAGCAGGCACTTTAGAATATTTCTCTTTTTTCACAATGAAGAAACACATACTAGATAATTTTGAGAAAAACATTAGATAAATTTAACACTTTTTTTAGTATGAAATGAAGAAAAAAAGAAAATGATGTTGAAATAGGAGTGCAAGATTAATTGGAAGGAGAAACGCTTGGATAGGATTGATACAACGTTGCTGGGAGATGGAGATAAGTTATGAACTTTTCTGGAATGTACATTGTACTACTCATTACATAATACTCACGATTCATTAATCATCACTTTGGGTTATTTGTAAAATAGAAAAGTAATCATTTAGAGTCTAAAAAATCCCTTAACCAAAATTCAGACTCTTTTCCCTTTCTTCGATAACTCAATATTTTGTGTCAAATTTTTTTAATTCTGAAATTATTTTTTTAAATTGTTTTTCTCCTGACCTCCATAATCCAGAACACCTTTTCGATATACGAAGGTGGGATTAATGATAATTTTTTCTATATTTCAAAAATGACTATTTTTTTTCTGTTGGTAATGATAGAAAATGAAGTTCTTTGAATAGGGAAAAATATAATTTCACAGGTCACACATATAAAGATTATACAAATCTGCTGAAGCGTGTGCTTATAAATGATGAATGTTTCATCCCAGCATAACGCACCATCGCATTATTTCACACACACACACAATCAAAAATCTACAATTTTCCTCAGTAATATATCTAAGAACCCTTGTACTTTTCTTGTTATTACATGATGACAGGAAACAATTATATCATCACTTAATTCATTTTTATTTCATGGGTTTCTTATTCAGAAAAAACATGTCAAACGAGGTGCAACAAGGTTTCAATAGGATTGAGGTCAGGACTGTTTCCTCGCCAGGAAAACAATTCAATTATCTTAAAATGATACCATTCTCTTCCGATTACTTAACAGTGTGGTAAGAAGCAGAATTCTGGTGGAAAATAAATGAAGCAGTGTTGTTAAATGGATCCCTGATGTAAAGTAGAAGTTTGGATTCAAGAATGGTGTCAATGTATTTTCTGGCATTTACTGTCACATCTGTGATATGAAGACGACCGATACCATCTGCTGATATGCATGACCAAATCATAAAACTGTGTGGGTACTTCACAGTTGTCTGAATACAGTCAGGACGTAGCGTTTCTCTTTTTCTAATTTTTACATATTTTCGGCCATTACTAGCGAATAACGATATATTAGTTTCATTTTTTCATATAACTTGTTACCACTGAGATATTAGGCCATGAATGTGTTCCTTTGACAACTGTAGTCTTTTTATTTCTGCTGTAAATTGAGATAAGCCTATCGGACTCCTTTATACTTGCAATTCTTCCTTTTTAGTCTGAACAACTGCAGATACTCCTCCATTGATTTTCTTGAACTGAAAATGTTCTCTGTCATCAACAATAACTTTTTAGTTTTCTTGATTTGACATTAAATTTTGTTCTGCATAATAACAGAACTCAGTCCATGTTAGCCTTTTCCTGCTTTGTTTATTATTAAATTTGTCTTCTGACATAATAAACAGAACTTTCAGTCTCCAGATGTATTCACTGAACCCCCCACTGTTCTTGCAATTTCAAAATAAAAAAGATAACTTTTTCGTCACAATATCCTTCTAGGTGTCAGATCTACTCCTTTATTGGTGTCATTGCTTCTTGACTAAATATCAAGTATTTCAAGCTCAATGAAACATGGATAGTGAAGCTGTAATAAAAAATGAAGGCTGATAACTCACTGTTATCATCAGTATCTAATGTTTTTCGATAGTTATTCCAGGATAACTTCTATGGGTTAGCAACACAACTGTTTTTAAAAGCATATAAATTTAAAAAATAAGAAATTTCAAAAGAGTGGCCACAATTTTGGCCACCGCATTATAAAAATTTTGAAATCTAAATTACATTCGATTGCATTGAAAACTTTACTTAACCTGTTACTCTCGCCTCTGGATATATAAAATATTAAACTTTTAACTCATAATTTCTAATAATATCTAAAGTTAAAGTAGAATGATTTTTTGTGCTCTTTTTAAACCAATAACTAAGTGGGTAACCGCAAAGCCAATTTTTAGCGGATCTCTATTTCTCAAAATATTGTATCCATGCCAAAATTCAAGTCTACATCTAATAGAGCAAAATTGGATTTTTATTAACAATATCAATATGAGTAGATTTCCAAAATAATCGTTCTTAGAAAATTCAAATTTAACAAAAGGAACATACAAACTCAATTTTGTTATAATATTTCTAGTAGTTCGAAACGGGAATTTTTCTCAATATACCCCACTATCTCTCTGCCCCCTCCCAGGAGTTGATTTCCATAAAATCCAATCTTAGTGGATGTCTATTCAATAAAATAAACATGTTTAACACGTTTCAAGTATCTCGGTCTAACAATTCAGAAACAGCAATTTTTTTGTCAATACGCCCAATATCCCTCTGTCCCCTCCCAGGAGTTGATTTAAGTAAAATCCATTCTTAGTGGATCTCTATTCAACAAAAGAAACATACTTAACACATTTCAAGTATGTAGGTCTAACAACTAAGAAACAGGATTTTTTTTCTATAACTCCCCTTGCCTTTCGCAACGCAACTTAGGGATCAATTTTTGGGTAAACACTTTTGTAACGAACCTGCAATAAATGAAAGGAATATGCTTACTAAGTGTCAAGCCTGTACGTCTGATAACTTAAAAACGGAAATAATTACCTATGACGCCTCCTAAGCCTCCGCAACGCCACTTGGGTGTCTATTTTTGAAAAACCATCTTATAGCGGATATTTACTCCATGAAAGGAATCTGCATACGAAATTTAGAGACGCTACGTCCAGTAGTTTAAAATTGGAAATAACTCCTTATAACGCCCCTTGGGGTTCGATTTTCTCAAAATCCGTCATTTGCGGATCTCTACTCCATGAAAGTAACACGCCTACTAAATTTTCAGTCTGTAGGTTTGACAGTTTCGAAAATATCGCGATGAGTGAGTGAGTCGCTTTTCTCATGTATATATATAAATAACCACAGTTTTTGAATAAATTTACATTTATAACAAAAACGTGGCTTTGCATGAACATTCAAAAATAGTTAAACATGGAGATGTAATTCAAATTTTACAGCCAATTATGAATAAAAATCCATATGTACAAAAACATAGTAATACCATGACTATTTATAAATCGTAGGGGTGGCAAAATTAAAAAGTTGGTTTATAGGTGTAACATTGAAGGAAACAGTATTTACTCATGGGGTCAATTCTGAAGGTGAAGAAGAGCAAAGACGAAATAAAACTTCAATTCCATTTAGAGAATAAATTAAGAGTAAAAAAACTTTTTTTAAAAACAAGCTTTTATTTAAATGCTCTAAAAAGAATGAAATAAACTTTTCTTTTAAAACTTTTTTATGCTATCAACTTATAAAGTCTTTACACAATTTATGATATACAAGCTTGTCACGAGATTTAAGTATTCGTATTTACTTACCGTAAAATCCGGCGTATAACGCGCACCGGCCTATAACGCGCACCTATACTTTCAAGTTTTATTTTTAATTCTTAGGTATGTTCGCCGTATACTGCCACCCTCTTTTACGAAAAATTTGAAAATTACGTTTAATTTTCTTATGTTTTAAGTCATTATTTATTGGGTGAATTTTTCTAGACTCTTTTGAAAAATAGTATACCGCTAGAATTATACAACACTTAAGCTCAAGAAGGGGAGACCGAATCAGCGCCATGGGTGGTTTTTCCCCACGCTTTTCTATAAGCATTGATTCCTTTTCCCTTTCATGTGATGTACGAGACGGACGATTAATTTTGAAATGAGTTAGAACAAGCCAGACTGATTACGCCGCGGGTTGTAGTATATTCAATACTATGAATACTATTGAATACGCTTCCCAAAAAGTGAACAGTAAAGATGGATCCAGGTAAACGAAGAAAACACAGTGCCGGTTTCCCAAAATCTAAGTGATTTAGTTTGCAAAAGAAAATGGAAATCGGGTGCGCAAGGATGTTTGATATTGTGGCGAAAGCCCATAAGGGAGCGGAAAAAGAAATGAAATGACAATAATTAACATGTCAACGAAAAATGTGCTTTAAGTAAAGGAGTAAAAGAAATGGCCTATTCTAGGAGAAAGTGTTGCGAACTGGGTCCTAGAAAAAACGCCTGAATGGATTAATTGTAACAAGAAGCAGTGTACGCTTATTCGTCTTAAAAAGGTCAAAAATAATGCCTTTCATGAATCCAACAATGAAAGTTTATAAGGTATGTTATTTCTTTTAAATAAACAGAATTTCGATATATAAGTCTAAATTTGTTTTAACACTCATTTTTTTTAAAGCTCTCATTTTTATACTCGGCGTATAACGCGCACCCCTAAATTTCGATCTTGTTTTTGTGTTAAAAGTGCACGTTATACGCCGGATTTTACGGTAGTTTCAAAATTTAAAAAATTAAAAGCAATCAGATCACGTTATTTGATTTGCTTGTTTATCTACACAGGTAAATCTCGCTCGACAGAGGTTTCTCAGTCTGTTAATCTCATTCGATGCATTATTGTTGCAAAATCGTTTGCCGGTTAATTTTGAACAGTACAGCTAAGGGGTACTCAACCTTTTTTCCCGCAAGGCCACATATATATGATAGATTTTCACTCGGGCCGCAACAAGAGGATAATGGAAAGGAGGGATAAACAATGTTAGACCAAACAACATTGGACAAAGAAATTAATTAAAATATTAAAACTCGTTTTTTTCTTTTTGCTTTTACTATAATACTATATTAAAAGCGAAAAAACAATTTTTTTAAATCCGTAATTTAAACCAAATTTTTTCAATTTTTGTGCTGTGAATTTGGATAATACTATTCTACAAACGAAAAATTTTTTTCGTGTGATTATATTTAAAAATAAAGAAGTTTTCAAATGATTTATTAAAAACTTAAGTACTTTTTGAAAAATCGTAAAAAAAGTTTGACATTTTATTTTTTTAAATGATTCATTCTAAAAGAGAAAAGCCTGAACGTTCTTAGTGAAATCATCGATTGAATAACACGCAAAAAAAATTTAATAGGGAACGATTTAAAAATCATTTTCATGAAAACGCATCGATTTTGAATCATTTTAGAAAAAATTGCGAAAAATAGAAAATGTCATTATTTTTTTGATACAATTATACCGTATCGTGGCGAAATAAATGATATTTCTGATTAGGTAATTATTTTTTGTCTCAGTTTGATAGAAAGAATAAGATGGTTTTTGAAAAAAGGTCAAAGAAACTTCTTTAAGCTCAATCCGGTAAGCTGCTCGGCAGAATATAAAAAGCTAATAGAGGTAAAAGGTTTTCAATTAATATATTTTTAACTAATTGCGATATCGGAATATAAATCATCAAAACATGCAATGTCATCCAAACTAAAAGTTTATACAAAATTTCAGCTCAAACGGGTGAAGACATCAGCTTCAAAATTGAGTTGCAAGATTCCACCAGAAGAAATTACTTTAATTGATATCTACACTATAAAAATTTGAAGGTAAACAAATGTATGCAATCATAAGTATGTATTTTCTCACGAACCGCATGACACAAAACTCGACGAAGGTACCAAGAGATTGGGAATATTTGAAGGAATCCGTTTTGACCATTTATATTCCAAAAGAGCAATTAGTTAAAAATATATTAATTAAAAACCTTAAAACGCATAATTATTGCCATTTTTCCCGCTAGGTGGAAAAGTTCCAATTGTCCGACCTTTTTTTTCTTATCCCAAACGTTTATAAAACACAATCTAAATTTTTTTATGTGACTAGGACAAAAAATAAGTACAAAATCAGAAAGATCATTTACTTCGCCACGATACGGTATAATTTATTTTACATAATAATTATATTTTCAATTTTTTATGATTGTTTTCTATAATGATTCAAAATCGATAAGTTTTTATGAAAATGATTTCTAAATTGTTCCGATTGTATTTTCTTTCTCGTTTATGAAATGATATTCTTTACTAATAAAATTCATGGTTTTTTTCTTTTAGAATCAGTCATTTAAAAAATAAAATGTCAAAAACATTTTTTACGTCTTTTAAAAAAATACTCAAAATTTTATTTTAATACTTAATAATTTCTTTAGTTATAAAAATAATCTCATGAAACATTTTTTTCCATGTGTAGAACGATATTATCTGTAATCTGTACAAAGAGGGAAAAAATTGCTTAAAAATTACGGTTTACTTAAAATTGTGTTTTTCGTTTTTTCCCTTTTTACCGAGAAATATTTAAGCATTATTTTTGTTACATTTTTTGTTTAAAAATTACCGTTATTTCCAATCAATGTATGAAGTTTGAAGACATTAACTTAAAAATGAAGCCCGAAATTTTTTTGACTTTAACAAATAACGCAATGCGAAATTTAATATCTCTTCCTTTTATTTTAAAGGTCTTTATTTTTTTTTTCCGAAGATTTCGTAGATTAATCGTTTAAAGTGCTGGATTAGTATTTTTTGTACCCGGGTTCAAAACAACATCATCATTTAGTTTTTATGATTTTTTTAAAAAAATACTCAAAAATTTATTCGTGCATCTAATAACTTCACCGGCAATTTTGTAATCGGAAAGAAAATTCATTTCGTCAGAATACAGTGTTTTTTACAAAACAATGATACTTTTACATATTTCATGATTTTTTCTAAGATGAATCAATATCGATGCGTTTATATGAAAAATTATTTTTAAAAAACTCATATTTTGATCTTTTACAGTTAGTGATTTAAAAAATAAAATGTCGAAAACTTTTGTTACGAATTTTTGTGTGCAATAATTCATTTCTTTTTGTGCCACTGGATGGCTGCACGTGTCAAGCTGCTTAAGAATCGATGAATGTTCAATTACTCAAACTTTGATAGCTCGAGGGGAAGGGGAATTTCCATGACAATATGTTATACATTTTAAAAATGTTCGTGCAACGCCGGGGGAGGGAATAAACCTATCTGACAAAGAAAAGAAGCGAAAACATTTCGAAACAGGGAATATTAAGTTATACACACTCGGTAAAAGCCTGAGCAATGCATGGCGAAGTGGAGGTGGGGGAAGGAGTGAAAGTCATTTTGAAAAAGGGTATTACACTTGCTGATTTTGTGAAGGAAAGGAAAAATTTATAAAAGTAGAGAAAGCCCGTGCAACGCTGGGCCATGAAGCTAGTCTTTTTAACTAATTGCGATATCGGAATATAAATGGTCAAAACATTCTTTGCCCTCTAAACTAAACGTGTAAACAAAATTTCAGCTCAAACGTTTCAAGATATCAGCTTCAAAGTTGAAATTCAAGATTCCACCCGAACAAATTATTGTAATTAGTATCTTTTTAACTAATTGCGATACCGGAATATAAATGGTCAAAGCATGCATTGTCATCCAAACTAAACAAAATTTCAGCTAAATCGGTTGAAGACATCAGCTTCAAAATTGAGAGAGTTGCAAGATTCCACCCGAACATTTTAAATTGCAAGTTAAATAAAAGCTTATAAAATATAGCATACTTTCTACGTATGCTGAGTGGAAGTATTGTAAAATATCCCGGTGTACAAATCAAACGAATTTCAAAATTATTTTACACGAAAGAATAATAATTGAAGGCATCGGGTATCGATCCCCGTACCTCTCGCACGCTAAGCGAGCACTCTATCATCTGATCTACGCCCCCCGGTCCACACTTTTATTATTGTAAACATGCTCGCCTTAACACCTGAAAAAGATCGTTACAGTAACTAAGTCAATATCGGAATATAAATCGTCAAAACATGCATTGTCATCCAAACTAAACATGTATACAAAATTTCAGCTCAATCGGTTGAAGACATTAGCTTCAAAATTGAGTTGCAAGATTCCCCCGAAGAAATTATTTAATTTATTTTTTTAACCCAATTACATATGGGAATATAAATGATAAAACATGCATTGTCACCCAAAAATTTTTAACGTGTATAAAATCTCAGCAAAAAATTTCCCAAAATTGAATTCTTCCACCCGAACTTTTTACATTGAAAGTTAAATAAAAGCTTTTTATGATTGGGAACATTGTTCTTAAAAAGGAGATGAATTAAGCAAAAATTTAAATATCAGATGAAGATTTAAAAATTTTTTTTTTACTTATTTTTAAAAAATATTTTGAAAACAAGTAATAAAAAAAAATAAGTCAATTCCCTTTAGATCAACAAAGAAAATTTTTATTTTAGTTACTTTTATTAAATAGTTACAATTTAAAATAAATATGTATATGATATGAAGAATCCAAAATTAAGTTGAATTAATTTTATTAATTATCATTAAAGTATCGTATTTGTTATCCAAAAAAAACGGTATATAAATTTTGTTCAACTAAAAACTTTCACAGGGGAAAAAAACCTTTTTAAATTTTGACCCAAATCCCAAAATGTTTAATGTGGGTAGAATTTTAAATAATTAGTTTTAATCAATTAATTTTTTTTAAATTATTATATTATTGTATTGACATTCAAAAAACCTGTATTAAAAAAAGCCCAGTTGAGCGCTTTAAAAGGTATTTTATTAACGATTGAAAATTCCACCAAGATAAAAAAATAAATAAATATATAAATAAATAAAATAGAGAGAGATTGTCAGCTAATAATAGGAATTGAAAAATAGAACTACATAATGCATGCAAATCAAGATCAATCTAATGTTTTAAATTTGAAATTTAAATACTATTTTGCTTAACACATTTACAGAATTATTTGTTGTCAAATTGAGTGTTAATTTAATTTTTGGTGACTATATTGACTGAGTTTGAATGATGAAAACAAGATAACAAATTGCCAAAAATAGAGAGGGTGCATGGTTTGGTGATGGAAATTTATCCAGAAAGCGACGGCAAATACGAACGAATACAGACTTCCTAACTAAACTTTTTTAAAAACGTCTAGTGTAGTTACTCTGTCCACTTGAACTGGAGTACTCAACTTATGCAATCTCAATATTGACTTTAAATCATATATTAACAATTTTCTTTTTTTTTCAGAGTTCCTTTGCAACTGAATTTGAGAGTACTACCTTTCTTAACATCTAATGCAATGCTTTTATTTCTCTACTTTTTGTTGATTGCCACTAATAGCTATCATGCCACTTTATATATATAGTGTGACATTCACTCATTCATTACAAAAAGTGTTTCACTAATGAACTTTGATATATATAAACTATAGATTTTGCTTATAACTGGATAGAAGGATACGATTTTTCCCTTTCAAAGCACACTCGTTCTTCACCCAAACACATGCTTCTGCAGGTAAGCAGTTGTTAAGCAGTTGATTTTTGCTTGCAACATGAATTTTTGCTTGTGAATTTGTGCAAAGAAAAAAAATAGCAACTGCATATTTATGAATATATCTAGGAATAAATTGATCCCTCAGAAGTAAGAGCTAATGAAAAAAAAAATCTTTTTGTCGATTATTGAAGGCCATTTCCAAACCTTTTGCGTAATTGATAATTTCAATTTTTAATTTGGAATAATTTCTATGGTTGGGTCAATTATAGACAAGCATTAATCAAGTTTAAATGACTGTGAATTAAGAAAGCAAAGTGATGAAAAACACATGAAAGAAGCAACAAAATTGATTTTGAATATCGACACACACTTGAAAAATGCATGGATAAAAACTACTGCCATGCAATAAAAAATATAATTTAAAAAGATAGTTACAAAATTTTCAAGAAAACAGTTTTGAGCAAGATTTTTAAATAAAATTAATATAATTTATTGCCAGGAGGATAGGGGTTGGGTTGAAAACCAGTTTTAAACTTTTTAAAAAAATAAAATTTGCTATGAAGGGTTTTCAGTGATGGACCCTCAAGAAGTGCCAGGACGTTACAGATTAAAATTATCCTTTTTAAACTATTAGAGAAGAATAAATTTGGTACATATACTTTTTGCCATCACGATCTGTGAGCTTTTTGGGGAAACTTTCCCAAAAAGTGGAGGGGGAAAAATAAAAATTTGCCGGTTTTTTGGCTTGGCATTTGTCAAGCGTATTTATTTACTAATTGAATTTTACGGAAATTAATTGTGAGTTGGGGCTTAGGATGAATAGAAGATATAACCACTTTTCCATTTCAGAAATTCAAGTTTTGTCCTTTATAAATCAAGAGGCGAGTCCTATAAGTATGTTCTTTAGTACAATCAAAAACTTAATACCGGACTTAAATATTAGTAACTACAAAACAGTATATAGTCATACATCATGAAATACCCAGCGCTAAGAGGGCGATGAACTTTTTGTATTTTTATAAATTTATTTAATAAAAACTGTTGTTGTTAGTTAGAGAATCCAAAATTTCATTTGAAGGAAAAAAACGAAAAAAAAAACAAGTTCGATTTTTCGTTTGGCTTTTTTTATATCCCAAATTTTTAACTTTCAACGTTAAAAAATTTCTATCTTTTATCCTTCGTTCAAAACAGTTTTAAACATGTAGTGGATGACGCTTGATGTTTATACAGTTTTTTTCAAATATTAATTCATTAATTAAATTTCAAAAATGAATAAACAGTAACAAAAATAATAGCCCAACATCACATGTAGAAAGGTAAATCACGCGTTCAATGTGACCCTGTAGCGCAATACATAGCGCTTTGAGCTTCTAATCCGAAGGTCGGAGGTTCGAAACCAAATTGGTGATGGCCTAATTTCTGAGCATGTGATTTCTTTTTTTCTATAATATTTTATTAGAATAATTAAATATAATTAATGAATAAATAATGACAAAAATAGAGAGAGAGAATATTACGTTGTATATATCACTCCTGAATTACATCCCTATAAGTAAGACTTGTGTTGCGTTGATCAATGTATATTTAGACAATCATAAATTAGATTTATTATGGTGAATTTGGGTGATCAATCATTTCTTCCTACAAATCTAGGTTGCGTTGTTGAAGAGATGGTACCCCCAGGCCGTGGGGTATCACAACCTATATAATAATACAACAATTTTTTAAAAGTGCATATCATAGAAAATCATACAATTTTTTCAAGAGCCTTTAACATACAAAACAGTAGAACATTTTTCAACTAAGCGCTTTAAATAATACAAGATTTTACAAAACTAGTTTTTCCACATTTTCTAAATTTCATATATAGCCGTTATAAACAATGAAATAAGACGTCTTGTGTTTATACAACCATAAAATTAGCAACGTTTCAGAACATAGTCCATCTCAGTTTTGAATTGTTACCGTTTCTTTAACATGAACATAAATTTAATCAACACTACATGCAATACAATACAATACAGTATCATCTTTTTTCAAAATATACTACAGTGGTGGACAAAATTGTGGACACTTTTTTAAATTGCTATGTTTCTTAAGTTTGTATGCTTATAGAACATTTTAAGTTGCACAGAATGCTAAGTATTTTATATCATTTTAAAGATAATGTAATACTGAATTCAACACAAAAAGGAAAAAATTCAAATATTTGCAACTCAAAAAGAGTTATTCTGCGATAACTGTCGATATACATTGGATACTGATGGTAGCAGTGAATTATCAGAGCTCAGTGAAGTTGTGTTTATTTTTTATTACAGCTTCACATCGATGTTTCATTGAGCTCAAAATAGTTTGAAGCTCTTCCTTTGTTATTACATGATGCCAAGAAACAATTATATCCACAATTATCTCCTTTTTATTTCATGTGTACCTCATTCGGACAAGAGTTTTCAAACGGTGCTACAAGTTTTTGATAGGATCGAGATCAGGACTGTTTCCTAGCCAACACAACAACGCAATGATCTTTAAACGGTACTAGTCTTTCAATTATTTTATTGTGTGGCAAGGAATAGAATTTTTCTGAAAAATAAATGAAGAATTGTTGATAAATAGATTCCTGTTTGAAGGCATAAGTTTGGATTCTAGAATAGTGTTAATTTATTTTATGACATTCAGTTTTCCATCGATGATATGAAGGCGACCAATACCATCTGCTGATATGCATGACTAAATACTAAAACTATGTGGGCACTTCACAGTTGCCTGGATGCAGTCAGGATGTAAGCGTCTCTGGTTTCTGGCGCGTCTTACATGTTTTAGGCTATCAGTACTGAAAAAAGATATTTTAGTTTCCTCCCTCCATGTAACTTGTGAAAAATAATTATTTGTCCAATTAATGTGTTCCATTGCACTCTATAGTTCCTTTTTGTGCTGCTGTAAATTGAGAAAGGGTCTTTTTCGTGGAATTTTACCTTTTAGTCTTGTATCTGCTAATCTACTCCTGGTTGTTTTTGAACTGACAGAAACACCAGCATCACTCAGATCACTTCTGATGGATGCCCATGAAATTATTTGATCTCTGAAACATAGTATTTTAATTTTTCATCCACCTTTTTTGTCCTGTTCTTGTTTTTTTTATTGAATTTGTCTCCTGACATCTTAAACAAAACGTTCAGTCTGCAAATGTAGTCACTGAACTACCCACCTATTATGTAATTTTAACAAAGGAAATACCATTTTTTCGTTACACATGTGTTCAATCTACTCTTTTTTGTTTTATATTATTGCTTTTTGACTAAATATCATTGTTATTGTGGCCAGGAAACAGTCCTGATCTCAATCCTATCGAAAACTTGCGGCACCGTTTGAAAACTCCTGTCCGAATAAGGTATCCATAAAATAAAAAAGAACTAATAGATGATAAAATTGTTTCCTGGCATTATGTAATAACGAATGAAGAGCTTCAAACTATTTTCAACTCAATGAAACATCGATGTGAAGCTGTAATAAAGAATAACCGCAGCCTCGCTAAGCTCTGATAACTCACTGCTATCATCAGTATCAAATGTGTGTCGACAGTTATCGCCGCATAATTCTTTTTGCATTCCAAATATTTTAATTTTCTTTTTTGTATTGAATTTTGTATTAAATTCTCTTTAACACGATATAAAACACTTAGCATTTTGTGCAACGTAAAACTTTCTATAAGTATACAAACTTGAAAAATATAACAATTAAAAAAAGTTTTTATATAATTTTGGCCACCACTGTATATACAACATATTCACATGATTTAACTTTAAATTTCCGGGTGCATGATACCTTTGTAAAAAATTGTGAAACATGTATCCTTTTTCTGACTTCTCTCTCGTATGAGCATTTGTTTTATTTATTTCATATTTGACGCCAGAAACTTTTCTGAGAATTTTATATCAGCCACTAAATGTTGGAGAAAGTTTCCTAGTATTTGGTTACTTGAACTCTTCTTAAATAACTAAATCATTAGGAATAAACTCTACATCAACAAATCTAGCATCATAAAGTATTTCATTTCTTTCATGAAATAGTTTTGTTCTCGTCACGGCTAATTTTCCTAGCCTCTTCAACTGGAGCGTAAATATTTTCCTCTAAAAGATTTTGAAATTGTAGTGTGCCATACATTAATATGCTGGTAGGAATTCAGTTACCGAGTGAGGTGTTAAGTTATATTTTTGAGTTTCTTCTTTTAACAATTTAGGCCACGGGAATTTTTTAGAAGATTCCTTCAATTTACATCTTAAACGTGTGACTACTGTCTGACCCAACCTCTCAACCTTACCACTAGTCTCTGGCTTATGGGCTGTAGTTAATAACTGTTTAATGTTGTTATGTTTAAGATATTTTTTTAAAATGCGAAGATGTGAAAGCAGCATTTCTATCACTTAGAAGATTTTTGGTATTTTAATCTGAAAAAATTGCGTTAGAAAACTAGTGTACGTTTCTGTAGTAATTCATTTTGATGCAAACGTCCAGATATATCTAGTGTGATTATTGATGAGTAAAGTTAAGTATTTGTTAGTGGAATTGTAGTAGTTCAGATCACCTATACACTATCAATTGCAATCAAGTGAAATGATTCATCAACAGAAGGCATGGCCTGTAAGAGACCAAATCTTTTTTTCCAGGTTTTTTATTAACCTGACATGTGTGGCAATGTTTGATAAAATTAGTAATATCCTCAGTTATATTTCCAATGGTCAACTGGAGTGATTATATTAATTGTTTTTTGAACGCTGGGATGACCTAATTTTTCACGAGCACTTTTAAGAATTTGTACCTTAAGGAATAGAGAACAGCTATTTTAGTAAAATTTTTCTTATGGATACATAAGAAATTCTTATATTCAATAAAGTTTCCTGTTAAATTTTTTTTGAAGATATTTTATTTCTTTCAACTGCAATAGGAGAGACACTTGGTTTGGTGCAACACATTCACTTTTAGTTTTTTCTCTGTTATATCTCTAGAGAGCACGTCTGCTTCGTAGTTTGTGGTACCTTTTGTATATTTAATACCATACTCATACATACTAATTGTAAGGACTAGCGGAACAATCTTCCTTTTAAATTTTTTACGTTTTTGAGCCAGACAAGGGCTGCATGGTCCGTAGGTATGGTAAATTTTTGTCCAAAAAGATAATGGTGAAATTTATTTAAAGAGTCTACTATAGCAAGAAACTTCAGCTCCGTAATCCCATAATTTTTTCGTAATCCTTTAATGAGCGTAAGTCGAATGCTACCTGGTGTAGATCACCACTGCTATCTGGTTTCCTTGAAACGGCTCCTACACCAGTTAAACTTACATCAACAAAAAAGTGACATTCACTTTTCGGCTTAAAGGATTTCAATATAGGTTTACTAATCAAAGCTTGTTTTAAAAGTTCAAAAGGTTCTTGGGATTCATTTGTCCACTTCCAAGAAATTTCTTTCTTTAATAAATGGTTCAAAGGTTGCCTAATCATGGCATATTTATCTATGTACGTATGGTATACGTTAATAGAACCTAGAAACCTTTGTAAAGATTTTACATAAGTTTGGTGGTTTTAAATTTTAATTACCTTAATATTGTTGTTATCAGGAGTGACAATGCCATTAGAAATTTCGCATCCTAAAAACTGAATTTAAGCTTGCAAAAAAAGAACCCTTAGATGGTTTTAATTTAATATTTTCTAATCTGTACATGGAAACATTTTTTTTGATATGTTCTAAATGATCTGTATAATTTTCGGAAAATATTATGATGTCATCAAAAAATTTGCAGCAAAATTAATTTTATGTTTAGTGAGGATTCGGCATATCGTTCTTTGAAAAATACTGCACGCGTTGCGCCAACCAAATGGTAATTTTAGCCATTCATACAATCTACTATTGGTAACAAAAGCAAGTTTCTCCATATCGTCTGAATGTATTGGTATGGGCCAATAGCCCGAAGCCATGTTTATATTTGAAAAATAATTACTTTGAGCTAATTTATCAAAAATTGTTTCAATTAAGGGAAGGGGTTCAGCATCTGATTTAGTGATGTGGTTTGGTTTCCTAAAATCAATACACAATCTACTCTTTTTCTGTTCATCCTTTTTATAAGCAAGTGTTACTGGTGCAGAATATGGAGATGAACTTTCTTTAATGATCCCAGCCTTTAAGGTTAGTCGGTACCCCATACCGACAATGTTAAATTGAGCTTTTTTAGGAACCTCTTTCTCTCAGAAACTGTTAAATATAAAACATCAAATTTTGTCTCTTTATTAATTAGGCTTTTTTTTATTTATACAGAAGTTAAAATGTTTCAAATCTATTGTTTAGTTTTTTTCAAAAACATTCAACGTAAAAGTATCTTTATATATTTTTTGAAAATTGTAATTATATTTTACGATAACTGCTCTTCAGCAAAATATTTTGGGAATATTACTCAAAATATAACTTCATTATATATAGTTACACTAGCTGCATGGCCCGGCGCTGCACGGGCTTTCTCTACTTCTATAATTTTTCCCTTCCCTTCACAAAATCAGCACTTTCAATATTCTTTTTCAAAATGACTTCCATCCCCCCTAGCTCCTCCGCTTAGCCCGGCGTTGCATGGGAAATAAAAACTTAAAATAAATAATGCTTAAATATTTCTCGCAAAAAGGAAAAACGAAAAACACAATTTTTTTTTAAAAACCGTAATTTTAAGATATTTTTTCAATCTTTGTACAGATTACGGATAATATCGTTCTACAACGGAAAAAAAGTTTCGTGAGATTGTTTTTATAAATAAAAAAGTTTTTAAGTATTTAAATGTTGAGTATTTTTTAAAAAATCGTAAAAAAAAAAGTTTTTGATATTCAATTTAATATTTATAGTGTAACCTTTCATCACACGTAACGAGTTAAAAGTTAATGCCTTCAAACTCAACACATCGATTGCGAACAACGATCATTTTTAAACAAAAAATGGAACAAAAATAATGCTAAAATATTTCTCGCAAAAAGATCCAAATTCAAACCTTGAAACTACGTTTACAAAGTAGCGCGTTAAACAACTAAGCTACTCGTCTTTCGGGGGAAAGCAGTGAAAGGACCTTCAAAATAAAGAGAAGAGATATTAAATTTCGCATTTCGTTATTTGTTACAGTTTTAAAAAAATTTTCGGGCTTCATTTTTAAGTTAATGCCTTCAAACTTCATATATATAGATTGCATACATTGGTAATTTTTAAACAAAAAACTTAAAAAAAATAATGCTTAAATATTTCTTGCAAAAAGGAAAAAAAAACGAAAAAAACAATTTTTTTTAAAAAAACCATAATTTTTAAGATATTTTATCAATTTTTGTACAGATTATGTATAATATTGTTCTACACACGGAAAAATTTTCGTGAGATTATTTTTATAAATAAAGAAGTTATTAAGTATTTAAATAAAATTTTGAGCAATTTTGAAAATCGTAAAAAAAAAACAACAGTTTTTTACATTTAATATTTTAAATGACTGATTCTAAAAGAGAAAAGCATGAACTTTTTTAGAGTAAAATATTTTTTAGTTAGCGCGAAAGGAAATGCAAGCGGAATGATTTAGAAATCATCTTAAAAAAACTTATCGATTTTGACTCATTTTAAAAAAATCATAAAAATATATATATATATATAATTATTTTGCAAAATAAATTTTACTATATCATGGCGAAGTAAATGATCTTTCTGATTCTGTAATTATTTTTTGTCTGAGTCTTATGAAAAAAATTAGATCGCGTTTTGAAAAACGTCTGAAAAAGATTTCCGAGATTTTGAACTTGGCCCCCAGCGGTGAAAAATAAATCTAATTATGCATTTTAAGGTTTTTAATTAATATCTTTTTTAACTAATAAGAGTATCGGAATATAAATGGTAAAAACGAATTCCTCGGATCCTTTCCGATCTTTTAGTACATTCGGCGAGTTTCTGCGTCGTGCGGTTCTTGAGAAGATAGACGTACATACGTTTGTTTACCTACGAATTTTAATAGTGTAGATATCATACTTATGCAATAAAATTTGCATGTGCAATGATACAGTAGGTTCTGAGAAAAGGTACAGGCAGTTTTAAAAATATCATTTTGAGATAATTACATTTTATTATAAAATGTCACTTCATTAAAAAAAATTATGAATTACAATCTTTATTTGACATATTTTTTTAAAATATTAGCTTATTCTCTATTACTTTTAAAGACTTTTTAGCTTTCTTTTACTTAGATTTCTCAGAAAATACATATATAGCATTTTTCAGTTTTAAGCCATTGATATATTTTGTAGCATTGTGATATGGTCGCTCTTTGGTGACCATATCTTTGATTGTCAGCGTGAATTAGAGGTGTGGGATTTTCAAAATGAATAGACATTTTAAAATTCTTAATATGACTTTATTAAGAATATAACTTAAATTTCTAATAATTTAGATAAATTTATATAAGTGAGAATCTAATGAATCAAACACACAGTGATAGTTAAACCGAATCACGTAATTTAGACCACTTTATCTAAATAATTATATTATCCACCTATTCTTGATTCTGATAATATTACAAGTCCTAATACCAAATAATCAGTCCTACCTCAATCTAAACTAAGATTCTCTCAAGGTACGGAAACACTTGGACGCTCGTGCAATGGCATGCACCTTGTATCAATGACTGAATATCTCGGTAACTTTATGATAGGCCGTCAATTCACACTCGTATCCCTTCCGTATAACTTTCCCTAAATTGCCATACTGCTTACTGAAACTTCTGTTCTTTTAAAAGTTATCTTATTTGCATTTCATAATCGTATTTCACTTCTTGGATTTTGGTTGGAGAAGATTTGCCATTAATCTTGGCCGTCAAAGAACCCAGAGGTTATGTTACAGAAAAGAGACGCGTGAGCCCGTCACAGCATTTGCACATTTTACTCAATTTCTGTACCAATATTTAAAGAATTTTCAGTTCTGATACATTACTTTCATCAAATTTGACTTTAAAGCTTCATAAATACCGTGTGAAAATGTGTCAATACATGAAAATATAGCTTTGGTAATACATGATTATGCGATATTTCATAATTGTGTTTATATATTCATATGTAAACACAATTTCTTAAAGTATCAGAATTAAAAATGTTCTTTACATAACAAATAAAAGGTACTAAAAAAACAAGAAATCTGTTTTTATGTTTTTGAATATGAAATTGATGTATTTTTATGTATGTAACAAACTACGTGGAACGAAAAAGGGCATTACATTTTGCGATACTTATATACCTTTTACTAATAAACTATTGAACACCAAAACTTCAAAATTTGTATACATACACAATATATATGAAATACAGAGTAAACATTTCCAGTTCATTCGTACAGTAGAGAGATTTATAGAAAAAGAATACATAGTTTAATATATATAAAATTGTCATTCTCTGTGCTACATTTGCTATCTACCTAAATGTCTAAGAAATATTTCACTTAAAGAATAAGAACACAGAAGAAAATATATGAATTATATAGTAAAATTTTCCTTATTCATGCATACAGTAGATTTAAGGCGATATGGTACCATCTTTAAAATTTTTTTTATTTTTAATATTTGATATTTGGTTTTAATTGTATTTTATAAAGGTTAATATTTAATAAAATTCCATACAAAAAATTTAATTTGTTGCAAAATGTTTGTAAAATTTAAAGTTTTAAATTTTTTTAAACATTTTAAACCCTAAGGCTTTTTAAATATGTTTCTTTTCTTTCAAAATTTTTTTTTCCAAGTACCTTAAAATATACTACATAAAACTGTGCATGGGATTATTTCTGCTACTGCTCTTTAATTTTTTTATTAATTTTTATAGTTAAACTTAAAAAAATTCTCGAAAAACATTAATTTTGATTTTGAAATTTTTAAAAAAAGTACTAAACATGTTATAAGCTAATTCAATGCACAGTTTTACAAAACATACATTTCAGAACATGTATAAAAGTTTCAAACCCTTACTTCAATTATCAAAAAGCCTTAGGGTTTTGAATAACAGTGAATGTGCACAAAAATTCAACATGGAGAAAAATGAGTTTAAAGTTTTCATTTCTTAAATAGCATGATAAAAATTCCTCCAATAATCTGAAACTTTTATGTAATGTTAATTAGTTTGTTTCAAACTGCTACCACAATTTTTTAAAAATTTACAAGAAAAAAAAGAATATACTTGTATAATGAATATATAAACAAAAAGGTAAATATTTCATAAAACATTATCTTAACAATTTTTAAAAAATTAAACACACATTTTAGAGTTTATTTCATGCGCAGTTCTATACTACTATAATAAACAACATGTACACAAATATTCATACTTTTTTTTCCATAATTTTAAGAGCCTGAATATATTCACAAAATCCATAGGCTCTTCCAAAATTTACTCGCAAAAAGCATTTTTGCAAGTATTACATAAAAGATTTGTTAATGCATTTTTATCAATAATGACGTATGTTGGAGATCTGGATATACCAGTATATTTTTCATCCAAACGAGAAAAAGTATTGCATTCTTCTTCAAGTTTTGCACACCTCAAGTTAGTGTTTTGAGAAACTTCTGAACTTGTCTTAGCATCTGAAAACCACCTCTTCAAAGCTTTCGTTGTGGCAGATTTAGTAAAGTTTTTAGGCCTAGGCATGTTAACGTTTGGAGAAATACAAATTCCTTGTCGTAAAGCAACTTTTCTTACTCTTCAGAACACAGAGTACAAAAAATATAGTTAAATTTGTAGGAACAGAACTTCAAAGAAAACGCAGTAGAATAACTCTCATATAATCAAAACAAAACAATTATTTCATTTCAGCTTAAACACTCATCAGCGTGGAGTAAAAAAATTAGTTCCTTATTTATCAAGCTCTTTTCTAGCAGACGATTTGAAAAGTGGGCGTGGCAGCTTTGTTTAGTCTACTGACATGCAGCAAAAATGGATAAATAACTGAATAAAAAATATAGATACAACTCTGAAATTTTGCAGACACATTAAGAAGGATTAAAAGCATCATATAAGCCAATAAAAAAAATCGATAGTTTGATAATTTTTAGGGTACCATATCGCCTTAAAGGAAAAAGAACACACAATTTAAAAAATATAATTTTTAGAAAAAAAGTAGCTTTTGTATAAAATTTTACCTCATCAAAAAGATCCTCCACTGTAGCCAGTTTTTACCTTATATATATATTTTTTATTAATATTATCTTCTTTCTTTAATTTTCTTCCTTTATCTTTTCTAATTTTCTTCGTTCGTCCAGAAAAAGCATACATTGCTTTCATTAGTCTTTCCCTATCGAGAATTTTCATGGGACTTACTGAATTTTCCACAGGTTCTACTCCCATTTAATGAAGCATTTTAAATTTCGATACCATCATTAAAGGAACAAACAACATCATAAAATCCAAGTATGAAAGTGTTTCAATCTGTACAAATGTTGTTTTGGGAACACGTGACCAAATGACATTATGTAAACTTTCATTCGGGTTTTGTGTTTTCTCATGCAATTATTTTTTCAACGGACGAGAAAGATCTCTAAATATAGGACCCGTTGCTTCTACAACAGTGACCGGAAGATTGTTTTTATGTTTGTAAGACTTACCTGATGCTTCAGCTTTTTAAATCCACACCATGAATCTCCACCGACAGGACAAAAACCATGTTAAGGATATGCATTAGTTGATAGCTTAAGCAGAAAAATGGCCCAGATAGCTTGTCGCATATTCTGAACACAGCTGTGATTTCTCCGAATAACTGATCCATAGCATCACTGCAAGTTATTTATTTCATGTCCAGTCAAACGATTTTTCCCACTTAAACACTTACCGTGTGACAAGATTTGACTTTTCAATTGAGCTTTTTGTTCGTGTAATCTTGTTCCCATGCGCTTCATTACATTTACTATCCTCATTTTCACAAATAGCTTCTTTCGCAGCATTTTTAATTAAGTCCTTCTAAACAAGTTTGGTAGCATTTAAAATTCGCTTACGCAAGGAGAAAACCTTGTAGGGGGTTGCGGAAGATTCATTATGCCGCAGAACATTCTCCCTGCTTCTGCACCTCTTCCGATTAAACGCATAGCATATACAAACCTGATATTTATTGTAGCAATTTGCATTGCTTCATGAAAATTTGAAGAACAGAATTCTACATGATATGGACAAGCACAACATTTTAGGAAAAACGTAATAGCCAGTCCAGACTTACCTTTTAAAACTTGCATGTCTAAGGCAATGTCGCACATTTTACAGTAAACTTCATTCTTGAAAACAAATGCAAGAATATTCAAATTCTTGATTGTATTAATAATACCTACGATTTCATCAAAAGAAGAAAAACTCTCATTTAAATTGGGGATTTTCATTTCTTTTGCACATGACTCCTTTGGGTCATGTGCATGTCCAGCTTGGGGATTCACATTACTATTGTTAGTGTTTGAGGAAATATTAGTATGATTGAGAGAGTTTTTATCTTCATAAAATGTACCTTTACGTTTTTTAAATATATTTTTCGATCTAGGCATAATAAGAAAAAAATTCAAAATTTCAGAATTTTTGAACTTCACAAATTTTAAATATTGAAATCTGAAAAACACTAACAAGATAAAACGTGTATGTCTTCCAAAATAGGTAAACAACCAGTCACACTTACATTTATTCCTCAGTTAATTGCGTGTGCATAAATAAAACCGATAATGGCTTTGGAAAAGCTTCCCATCTTTTAAAAGTCCAATATTTTCATTTCTATCTGTCAAAGTGGTTGTGGCGAATCAGCTGATTATTTTTTAAAAATAATTTTAAAATACTTCTAATTCATAAATCGACTAGTGTGTTATATCATTGGAAAGGGCCTGCTTTGGAAAATCGATTTCCCGAAGGTTTTTACCCTACTTACTGCCCTTAATTATTCTTTAATTTGACTATCAATTTTGTCTTGTTTTGGTGCCGTTTTATATGCGCGTAATGATATTGGTAACTATGACGTTAGTCTCTCTCTCTCTCTCTGTAGTTCTATTTTTATAGTTCCAACATCATATTTATCTTTAGCAAACACATCATCGTAACATTCCAAAATTTCTTTTAGTTCAAAATTTTCTCCAATGTCTTTTGTTTCCGAATTATCTTCGACTTCAATCTGACAATGCGTGCACCCAATATTAGAATCTGTCTCGGATATATTCGAAAATTTCAGAACATTGTTTTTATTTTTGATTTTTTTCCTCGTTCTATTTTTTACTACATTTATTTCATTTTTATTTACCTTTTCTTTCCTTTTTACCTCATAAAAATTTCCTCTTTTAACTTTTGCTATACTACATTCTTTAATTTTATCATTTTTCATTTCAATTTCGAAAATACCTACCTTAACCTTATTTTCAGGATTGATATGTAAAGACGAATCACTGCATTCAGAACTGGAAAAGTTGATTAAGTTTCTCTCTTTCTGCACAACTTGTTTCACACAATCACTTACCAACTGAAATTGATTACAACTTACTAACCCCAAGAGAGCATAAGGTAAATCGGTGTTTAGTATGATCTAACCAAGCTACCAACTTTTAGGTCTGAAGTGCATGTTTTGTTAAGTTTTAGTATTCCTTTAGTTTTATTAACATTAACTGCATTATATTCCTCAACCAACACATTTAATTTCTCAACCATAGCAGCAGGAATAATATTAATAGTCGATCCGGTATCGATGTTTAGCAATATATTTTTTGACTGAATTCGAGTTATCATTTTTACCTTTTTCTTTATTGTGTACGAACGTTTTATGTTTTAAGTATCCGGATACAAGTTATTATCATTGTTTTGGTTGTGTTTGAGGTGTTGTTTCAGCTCTGCAAAGTTTATTAATACATGAATATCCCCAATGAAAAACATTCATAATTCCTAACTGCGCGCAGAACTTATAAGGATTTGGGAGAAAATCTTGTACTGGATGTATCGTGGGAGCTTTTAACACCCTCGTCTAATTAAATTCTTAGGTTTTGGGTTTCTAATTTTTCCGTACATTCGTAATCCTTGTGGCCAAGTTGTTGGCAGTTATAACAGTGAATTTGAGATCGTTTTCCTACCTCGTTACTAACATTAGGTACACGATCAAACGATTCTGACTACTTTATTTCTCTTTTATACGTCTCGCACACTCGCAACTTAGTTTTAAATTCCATTATAGAAGTGCACCCAAATAACATTGTTTTGTATTGTGTTGAATCATTTATTCCCTTAATATTATAAATTATTAAAGATTGTTCGTCAATGCTACTTTGCCATGAAATTTCTTTCATTGAGTAAAATTATTCTAAAGGGGATTCGTTACTTTTCATTCTACGTTTTTGTAACATTTCATGAACCTCAGCCGAATTGAAAAATAATTTAAATTCCTCCATTAACAGATCTTTTAATAGTTTCCAAGAGTTAATAGTAGATTCACACTCCTAATAATTAATAAAGAGACTACTAGACCCTAAGACATCTTTTTGCATAAAAAAATTTATGAACTTCAGACAACGAGAGTAACTTTACATGGGCTTCAAAATTTTCAATCCAATGTAAAACATTTTCATATCTTTCACCCTTAAAAGCAGTTATTATATTCTCGATATCATTAAAACTCACTATTATTTTTTTATCATATTTGTTATTTAGACTATTAACACTGCTATCTATTTTAAACTCATTATCATCACAGTTTTTATTTTCCATCGCATTTCCTCAATTCATCTGTTTCTTCTTCTTAGATCTCCTCAGTCGTTAAGGAATTTTTGTATATTTCAAAATCGCACAGACAAGTTATATTTTTTGCTTTTTCAAATTGCGTACCTTCATCAGCGATGCTTAAAACATCGCAAATTTTAACTAATCCATTTATAGTAAACTTATCTGCTGTTTCTTTTATCACATCTCTAAAAATTCATTATCACCGATTTTAAAATTAAATCCTTTGAAATTCAAAACTCTATTATGATTTAATCGCATATTTTCATTCTTAAAAGTTAATATATTAAGGAACTTAACCGTTGAGGCTTTGCTTTCTTTCAGTGCAACACGAATTATTTCAATATCACTCAAATACATTTTTAATACAATGAAATAAATTATTATCAACGTTATCAAGATTATATTATCAAAGATATCAAATTTTTTTAAGTCACAAGTTTAAATCAAATTACTTATTGACCAGAGACACACACTTTTGAATTTTTCTATTAAATCATACAAAAACATCAAATTTAATAAACATGTTAATTTCAAATTTTAAAATACTCGTCCTAAATATTTCAATAAAATTACTTATTGACATGACACTTTTTAATTTTACTTTTATAAATCGTACAAAGAACATCAAATTTAATAAATATGTTAAATTCAAATTTGAAAAAAAGTCATCACAAACATTTCCAGAACTATTAGAAAATTTTACAAAATTTCATTAAATTCATAAAAGAAAAAAAAATACTATATTTCAGAACATTTAACAATAAAAAGTTCTCACCAAAAATCAAAAGCCGAATAAAAAGGAGAAAGAGAACACTTAGCCGAATACCTTGTATTTCATCTTCTCATATCAAAGACTTGCAGAAAAACCATCGTCGTTGATTTATGCCTGCTGAAAGAGAAGAGAAGTTTAGATTCGATTACCTTTAACTGCAATACTATCCAGCATTTTATACTCCGTCGGTGTCTCCTTGTCTCGATCAATTTTCTTGTCTTCAATTTTCTAAGCAGCAGGCCTTCCATAAGGTTTACGCAGATATAACTCACGCTACCTTTCTCACGCAGATATAACGCGCTATATAATTTCGCTATCTTTCAATGTAAGCAGATTTTATTTTTTCCATTTTATTTCCATATTTCTTGGGTAGTTGAATTTTCGTCGTTTTTCTTTTTGTTCTTTTTGGTCATTTTTTGTTGAATTTTTCCGTTATTGGTGATTATTCATTTATACCGGTAACACATTTTAAACTACCACTATTCTATAAAGATCCTGCCGGCTTGACATATTTCAACCACCCAGTAACCATAACGATTGAGTTCAAACTGTTTATTCAATGAACCAGGTTTCTCCTTCGTAGGGTGGCCTCGGTAGCCAAGTGATCAAGGTATTGGATCATGGCTGGCGTGTCATGTGTTCGAGCCCAGTACCACTAAAGACCCGCCGTGTAGGGGTGCGATGCACGTTAAATCTGTCGAGAGCTCAGACGTCCTCCCGTTGGTGTGGTGTGGCAGTTAAGAGAGGGAGTACCAGCTTAGGTGTCGTCCTCGTCACTTGACCGTGGCTCAAAATTACGAGGTCCATCGCCAAAAGCCCTCATGTAGCTGAACAGTGCGACTTTAATATTCACTCACTCATTCTCCGTCGTAGGAAGAACACTGCATCAACCGGCTACAATGCTTTTTAACAGGCTTAAAAATCCCGACTTAAGGAGACAACGATATTTAAATGGGAAAAGTTGGAAGAGATAGTGAATAATCAAATTGCCCAAAAGGCGTGATTTATTGGGTTTTCCAGGATTCTACTGGTTCTGTCTTCCTAGACAGATGTGGTACTAAGTCTACAGGGAAGGTTTAGTGTCTGGGGGAAAAG
>BMAV01006530.1:0-53614 GCA_019973955.1 Trichonephila inaurata madagascariensis | reverse complement strand
AACACAACGTTGAAGTTGCCGAATGTTTAGTCAGTTGCCTTTATCGAGTAGCTGGAACTGCTTCGAGGGATTTTACAGACTGAAGCAATATTGGAGGAGATACAGGATTGCTTACAGTTAAGAGTTGCTCTTCTGTTCTCACTGTTTGTTTGTATACGTTCAAGAAGTAACATATGTTTCAAACTTTTGATATCGCTACTGATGAGTTATTTCTTGATTTACACCGCAAATATTTGATGAGAACATGTGTTGTAAAACTTTATTTTGATACGCTTGATCTATGATGCTTGTTCTTGACAGAAATTCATGAATTTCTCAACTATTACTTCGATTTTCACTTCAAGTGTGTGAAAGATAAAGAACGACTCATCAAGTGGGAAGGATTTGGATAAAAAAATGGCTATTTTTCCCCTTAAAAGCTATCGCTTAGTTTAATAAAGTTCAAAGTATAAGATAAAATATGTTTAATTTCGAATGAAATAGGTTTTAAAATTCAAATCTTGATAGCTACTGTCTGGTGAGTGGTGTTTTGTTAACGTCGAACTATAAAGCAACAAAAAGGGCTTTGGGCGATGGACCTCGTCATTCTGAACCTCGGTCAAGTGACGAGAACAGCTCCTGAGCTGACATCCCCTCTCCAAACTATCACGCCAATGGGAGAACTTTTAGCCTCGACACATTTAACGTGCATCAGCCCTCTATAGGGTAAGCTTTCAGTGGCACTATAGGACTCGAACTCATGATACGTCAGCCATGAGTTCGAGACCATAACTAGGGCACCGTGGGCACATAGCTAGTGTCGAAATCAGACAGTAAATACTTAAGAAAACTTCTTAAAATAAGTTAGAAGATGCGCTAAAGGATTGTTTGAAGATATAAAGTAACACATATATACTTAATGTGGGAATCCAACCGAAATCTTCCAAACGGTGGGATTCTTCAGATAGCGGGGGTTTTATGGCGTGGTGTCTAGGGGTTTTTAGGGTGTATTAGTTAATTTTGAAATAAAATAGAAAAACATAGTTAAAAAAAAACGGGTTTGGGAAAACAATAATTTATTATGAATTATAGGTATTTACATGGGGAATATTTCAAAAGAATAGGAAAGTTAGATAAGCATATTTCGAAAGAATAGGAAAGTTAGATCACATTACTTTAAGGGAGGAAAATTGAGATAAAATAGAACTCATTAGGTGCTATTAAGACTTACCGCCTGGCGCGGACGAACAGCTGACGCACGAAATCGACGGTTTCTCTAAATTGGGTGGGCCTCTCCAAAAGGTTGATGTCGGCTTTTTAAAAGAGACGCTAGATGGCGTTGATGTGGAATACTGTTTTGATTAGAATTGCCGACCTCAGTAAAGGATATGATCTAACTTTTTACAAATGGGATATCCTACATTAATACATGCATCTTGAAAAAATGTTCCTATTTATGTTCTTACATTAACTAAGATCTCAACATTGTAATATATTAGTGTTTTAAGCCGTTTTTATCCTATGGCACATTTATAACTGTAGTTAAATGTTCGCTTGCATTTAAGGTGATTAAAAAGTTTCCCAAAATTAGCCATTTAGGGGATTCTTTACTTAATTAAAATACTGATTTAATTTTACTTAAAAAAGAGTCAATAATTAAAGATAATTGATATTTACTAATGATCGAAATTATAAATAACTTAATCTCTCTTATTTAGCGAACCATTTCTTTTTATTTATATATATTTTTATAATATTACATAACATTAATTTATATAAAGAGGAAATACTCGAATAGTTATTTTTAAAAGTTTATAATTTTAACACATAATCTATAGAATCTATGTTAAAAAAATTCTTAAAACACTTTTTTTTTAATAATTTATTTTAAAACTAAAAAGTTTTTCTCGATATGTGTTTATGGCAAATTCGAGAAGTCGTAGCACACCGGTTGAAAAGTATTGCAGTAAATTAAAATATTCTCGTTAAAACTTTGAATGTAGACAAAAGGAAATTGACTTATATTTCACATTAAAATTCAAGCAATGTATTTAAAAATCCAAAAAAGGCTAAAAATATAGTGAAAATTACCTAGAAGTCAGAAAATAACTGAAAAATAAACACTCATACTTTCATTTATTTATTGTTTTAATGAATGTCAAAAATTGAATTTTTGAAAATTGCTGGAAAAAACAGTATTTATAATAAATAGTATGTGTATTTTTCTTTTAAAAGGGGAAGAGAGAGAGGAAAGTTTTTTTCGCCCAAAAGTCTTCAGCTTCTACACTTAGCTGCTCCCACAAAATGAGTTGAGAAAAACTGAGAATATAATAGAAAGAAAAGAAAAATAATAAAATTATTCCTTTGAAGGAAATAATTGTACTGTTTTATGCTTTCACAAACAAATTGTTAAATAAAATTTTTATAGTTGAAATAGAATGGTGAAAAAAATTTGTTTAATACTCACATATTCTCTTTCTTTTCTTCTGTGTTGAGTCAAGCAATTTCTTTTGGGTTCAATGTCATATATGCAGGTTCTTTAAAATCATCCAAAGTAAGAAACTTCAGGAAGGGCACACACAATTAAGTACAGATTTATTAAACTATATTTAGTGAATCCAAGAACTGCTGCAATTTTAAATATTACACATTAAAAAATGGTATACATCACAAAAAGTCATAATTACATTTAACATGATTTGAGCGTATATTAATAAGAGACGTCATTTTAATAGCGAAATGATAATAATACGAAATCTCGTCTTTCTCTTATTGTCAGTTTTAAAAAGTTGATCAGTTCTGCAAGGTATTCTCATCGACGACTGGTTTAATTTTTGCGATAACTGTAACACTATTATTCAGATTCTTCTTCAACTATCAATAATTTTTATTGAGATATAATAAACACATTTTTAAATATGTAAGCTTTAATATACAGGATATTACCTCTATTTTCGTTATTAGAATTCCTTTTTAAGGTATCCGACTACGTTCGGAACCGTGATTTTGCAAAAGCGCATACACGGATAATTTTCATGATATTTAGTGTCACTTAGATTAGAATACATGTATACAACTGTTTTATATATATAAGGACATGTTGACAAAAAAAATTATTTAAATGCGCAGATTATTTGGCAAAAATTAACTTCTTAGAAATAATTTTTTTCAAAATGTTCTCCTTGTGAAAATGCTTCTATTATAATAATATTTTGCTCCTGTATATTGCTCATATTAGGACCTCTCTACAGAGGCTCAACTAGAATTTTTTAAATATATAACTTAGAAGTGGGTTTATCCATATTTTACGACAACAGGGGAGCAATTTTAAGAAAAGAACGCCGATAATTGTGTTTCAGTTGGTTGAAATTCTGAAAATAATATGAATTTTTCAGAAATCATAGTTGAGCCTCTGTAAAAATGTCTGAGCTATATACAGGAAGCATTTTTCGAAAAAAGATTATTCTAAGTTAATGTTTTGCCAAAATATTGTATTTAAATAAAATTTTTTTGTCAAAATGTCCTTAAAACAATTGTATACATGTAGTTTAATCTAAGTGACACTAAATATCACGAAAATTATCCATTTATACGATTTTTAAAATCACGGTTCCGAACGTAGTCGGATACCTTAACGTGGCTATATTCGAATTTAAAAATAATTCAAACTATTAAAATATGCATTGATATTAAATGGCAAAAAAATTTAACAGAAATATATAATAGCTATCTTACGTGGATCAATATTAACGTCACCCAAGGGTTTTTGGTGACGGACCTCGTAATTTTGAACCATGGTCAAGTGACGAGGACGACAATTGAGTGAGCTAGTACACCCCTCACAAATTTCCACGCTACACCAACGGGAGAATGTTTGAACCTCGACATATTTAACGTGCATGTGGAGGGTCTTCAGTGATTTCTGGGCTCGAACTCATAACACGCCTGCCACGAGTCCGTAGCCTCAACCGCTAGGCAACCGCGGTCACAATTAAATCTTGCACACAGTTTCTCCTTCACCTCATTTTGTTATATGTTTAATGTATGTGTGTGTGTGTGATGCAGCTTTACAAATATATCTAAATTACATTTTATATAAAACTGTGAAACCTCAAAATTTAGATTTCAATAGATATTGGAATACTTGAACCATATTTTACAAAAGTAGCTTTTTTATGATACATGCAGGAAAATTAAATTTGTTTCAACAGAGATTTAATTACATGACTATATAATAAATGTGAAATTTCTACTTGTACAGATTCTTCAACTGAAGTGTTACTATATATATATGTTTTTAAAACAATTCAAAAATGCAAGAATTTAGAAAGAGTAAGAAAATCTAAAATATTCAACTAGCAGATAGATGCTTCAAAAAATTTTATATATTTTTCTTTACTTTCTCAGAGAAAATTGTAAGAAATAAAATAAAAATTTCGAAAAAAATCTATATAATTTAAAAGTGCAAAAGTCAAGACTTTAACTATGTATTTTTACACAAGCAGCTTCGTTAGATCCTGGAAAGTTAAGGGAATTGAAAATTCAAAGAAAAGTACAAAATGCAAAACAGTCAAGAATTAACCTGCCGGTACAAGAGATTTCAGAAGACAAAGAAAAAGAGCAGGGTGAAAAAAAAAATAATTGAATTCAAATTTTAAAAATATGAAAATTTGTAAACAGTGTTTAGTTTTTATTTGAATTCCAGCGCATAACTCTTTTCATCAAAATTGGAAATATTTTTGGAGCTATTCTACTTTTAATACTTTGATTACTTTTATTTTGTGTTATCAAATGAAAAAACACGTGAGATATATTTTTCAAACTTAAATCAATATAAATTTTTCTTCTGATGTTTATTCAATCGGAGGAGAGAGAAAAATGTCTCAAAACTTCATTTACTTAGAATGATGTACACAAAAACGTTTCACTTAAATTAATTCAAAACATCTCATTTTAGTTTCTCATTACAAATAGTAATATATTTTAAAGTTACCCAAATTGTAAACATTTATAACTATTAAACACACAAAATTTGATTCATCAAGGATATTTACTCTTTTGAAAATATTTCAATTTATTATTTCTATTGTGTGTTAAAACACCTTTAAGTTTATTTTCTGCTATTGTACTATAGAGCAAACAAATAACCATGAAAAGCAATCGAATAAGCAATAAAAGATTTTTATTTAATCAAAATATTTCTCGATAACTTTTTTTCCCAAGTCTTTATCTAAAAAATAGTCCATCAATAATCTCCTTGTGTATAGCCTCAAAGTTTATAAACTATCCAGATACATCTAAGAAATGGTTCAAGTATCTCACTATAAATATTAACTTTGTAAAATATAGGAAAAAGAAAAAATAAACAAAATAAAGCCCATGGTTTCCCTTTTGCTGTAATAAGGACAATTTGGTTTCAGGAAAATCGGTTAGGTAGATCTAAACCCAGAAGCCGAGTTCGGTCTATATGGGTTTTTAAGATAGACCTCCGTTTTCTTCAGAGTGTTGAGGTGGTTATCATTTTGTTAGCTGGTTATCATATCAATCAATCTTGCAGCTCTGTACTCTCGATTTGTGAGGTTGGTTTTTCTCTTCTTTTTTTTTTGAAGTTATACTTCTATTGGGGCGTTAGAGAAATAGGATGAAGGTAAATTTTTTCAATGCGCGCGCACCCCGTCACGGATGCGAAAATCCTTTGTCTAGAAATATACAAAACGGGACAAATCATTCCGGCCTTCGAAATTCTCAGAAAAATGTTTCTCTTCACTTCCTTGAAGAAGGGGACACCCGGGTTTGAACCGGAGACCTCTGATTTGAAGTTGACTTACAGTTTCTGACAACCATGAATTAAAATTGCAACCGATTGGTATAAAAATTCTTAAAACACAGTGCCTTATCGAATCCAAAAATAGAAAAACTTTTTTTTGACTTAAAAAAGAACTTATTTTTTTTATATTACTTCTTCATCCTGCCATTGCTTAATCTCTTTGTGATGGTGCAGGTGGAACTTCAATTCCGTCAATACGCGTGCAATTCAGTTTAACGAACCTTGGTTTGATTTATGTGTTCTCTCTCTCTCTTTTCGACTCCGAAGTACTGGAACGATTTCCTGTCTAATAGAACGTTTTGCTTAAGCGCCCGTTAATTAAACACATCTGGCAAAAGAATAAATTTCGTCCTTCGACGAACCAGATGGAACAGGCGGATGATTGCTTCTTTCCAAGTGTGGCGGTCCAAAAAAAAAATGGCACGCGGCTTTTTGATATGGTAATTTCGCTTTTGAATGTCGCTGTTACGGCTTTAAATTAGAGAGAACTAAAAGTATTAAATGCTATAATTTGTGCTTCGCATTTTTTTTTTTTATTTACTGATTTATTTTTTTACAGAAACTGAAGCATAAAAAATTTTTTTTTCAAAATTATACGAATACAAATGTAAGCATTTATTTTAATAAAGATTTGGGGATCTCTGACAAGTTCTTAATAACATATTCACTGATGTGTTAACTCTTTATATCTAAAGTCGTGTTTATATATACGTGTTTTCCTTGTAATTTTTTAAATACAGTGATATGTTGTAATTATTTATTTCTAATTGCGGTACTACATGTATACACAACATATTTAATCAGCTACTGGTATTTTAATAAGTTAGTTTTTTATTGATTGCTGTATTCATATATAAACATTGTAGTCATGTATGCTGAGCTCAAAAACGGGGACTTTTTGTTATTTTTATACTATAAATTTCAATTTTCACAAAATTAAAGTTGAATTTTACATGTTAAAAATCCATTTAAATTTATGTGTTTTTCTTAATTAAAACACAGATAATTTAAGAGAGGAAAGGAAAAAGGAAAAAAATGTATTTGATTTTATATTAAATTAGGTAAATAAAAAGTATCAATGCATGTAATATTCAATTTTGTGTGAGATCGAGAAAATAAACAATTTTACGTATGACAAGTTTATTATAAACACTTTTATTTGTAAATACATCTTTCCTCTGCATAATTATTTTTTAAATATTTATTTTAATGTTTAAAGACTGTATATTTTTTTGTATACATACATAGTTTTAATGGAAAATTTTAATATGTAAATTTACAGCTGCAGAAAGGATGAACTAAAAGTTTTAGATAAATAAATAAATATACGCTTAAATTACGCAATTTGAAGAGCTGGATGGCCGCGATAGCCGAGTGGTATAGGTATTGGATCGTGGCTGGCTTTGTCGCGAGTTCGAGCCCAGTACCACTAAAGACCCGCCGTGTAGGGCAGCGATGCACGCTAAATCTGTCGAGAGCTGAAACGTCCTCCCGTTGGTGTGGTGTGGTAGTTAGGAGAAGGGGTGCCAGCTCAGGTGTCATCCACGGCACTTGACCATGGTTCAAAATTACGTGGCTCGTCGCCAAAAGCCCTCGTGTAGCTAAACAAGAGTGCGACGTTAATATTCACTCACTCACTTGAAGAGCTGGAGCTGAGTAAAAAATTCAACTGAAGAGATAAATAAATAACAAAAACACACACAAGCACAAATAAAAGAGCTGACACATGTCCTGAGACCACAGTTACATTGGCATGTCAATGTAAAGGAATCTGACTTTATGTCGCACTTTAAAGCTACGCTAGGACTAGAGATTGCAGACCTCGTAATTTTGAATTACGGTCAAGACATGAAAACTGCACTTCAGCTGCAGTCCCCCTCCAAACTTCCACACTACGCCGTGATATATTCAACATGCATCAGCCCCTTTACAAGAAATGCAAAGAGATATAAAACTAAATTACCGTAAAATCCGGCATATAACGCACAATAAATAAGATCGAAATTTAAAGGTGAGCGTTATAATCCGGTTATAAAAATGAGAGCTTTAAATAAAATTAAAAAAAAGATATCAGCATTGTGAAAAAACTTAGATTTCTTACATCGAAAAACTTTAATTTCGTATAAGAAATGTCATTTCTTTTACATAAAGAGAGGGCTGTAGTTCTAAAAGTATACTATTTTTTTCTAAAGCTTGTAACAATACCTCGAATAAATGACATTAAAATACACTGGTGTGCAAAACTTAAGCAACAGGTGGGTTTATTGCCATAACTTCACGAAAAATCATCTGAGAGACATGAAATTCTGAAATGAGGGAGAGTATTATGTACGTAAAGGATGACGAAAGCATCGGCGCTGAAAAAGGAACACAACGCATACGGTATGGAATCAAAACCAAAACAAGCTTCTTTATTGAACGCATAGTATTTCCGTGACTCATGATTGTCTATCCAACAGGAAGAACAAATAAGCAGATGTTCCTTAATATGGTATATGCCCTCCTCTTACTACTACAATGGTTGCTTTTGCACCGTCTCCGCATACTCAGAACCAGCTGGAAAACATTTCTTGAGGTAGGAGTCCCCATTCTCAATCAACATCTGTTTGAGTTGTTGGTTGTACTCCGATGATGTGGGAGCGTGGCGCAATACGTTCCCCAAAGCATCCCACACACATGTTCGATGGGATTTAAATCGGTTTCACGCTGGCCGTAACCATTCGAGTGGGATATCCAGCTCCTCAACAGCAAGAGGGTGTATGTGGCAGTGCATTGTCATCCATAAAGATGAAGTCTGGGCCAATGGGTACCTCGAAAAGATGCAGATGGGGAAGAAGTACCTCACAATAGCGATCCCCGGTTACAGACCCCTCTGTCGAAAATGGGAAGCTCAGTTCCGCCGTTCGCATAATGCCAACCTGTGACAAGAACTCCAGGACCAGCGTAACGATGTTCCTTTTCTTTGATGTTGCTGGGATAAAACCGTCCCCGATCTCTCTCCAAATTAAAAACGCGCTGGAGAATCGCTTCTGGTACTTCGGAACTCGACTCCCTCATCCGTAAAGAGAATCACGATTCCATTGATCAGTTGTCCAGTTTTGTGCTCTGTGTCCTTACTGTAAACGCAGGCTTGGTGGGCCAACTTTCAACGGGAGGCAGCGCGTTCAGACGGCAGTCTCCTTCAGAACAGGCCCCCAGAAGGCGCGTCTGGCCACAGTAAACCGCTGCCAATTTGTCGACCTGCTGCTGTACAGAGTTTCTGAGCAATGGCGCTTGCTGACTGCTTTTCGTAGAAATTTTTTCGCAGGATGATATATCGGTCATCCCCGCAGTTGCCGTCCTCGGGCGGCCACACCAACCTTCTAACAGCTGTACCTGTGGTTTGGAACGCTTTCCAAGCGCGCGAAACGACACTTTTGTTGATTCCGAACTCTGCAGCTACACTGGTGACAGTACGGCCCCTCCCTCCAGCTTTCTCTTCCGGATCATTCTTCCACGTGTGAAGTCATCCGGTGTGATTTCTTCTTCTAGCCATATTTCACGAATCCGACTCACTGGCACTCTTCTTGCAGAGAAGGCGGTGAATTGCGTCTCCGTCCTTCATTTCCCATTCTACTACAGCGCGCGCCGACATCACGCTAAGCCTTTGCGTACGCTCACATCACCGCTTCTGACGTTTCAGTTCCTGATATTGCATACGCATGACGTTTTGTACTTCGACTTTACGTGGCTCCTACCGATCTCCTGACCTCCTTTCTGCAATTTCATGGCTATATCTGCTAAATTTTTACATTGTTGCTTAAGTTTTGCATACAATTCATGTAAGAGAATTGCGTGGATTGCAAGTTTCTTCTGCAAACAAAAAGAGGGTGTTCTACGTTAAGGCCACAATAAAGCATCTAAAAATTTTAAAAATGCAGCTTGAAAGTATAGGTGCGCGTTACACGCCAGATTTTACGGTATATAAGATTTTAAAAAAGGACTTGTGGAGAGTATAGCTTTTTCTCTCAGCATGAACTGAAAATTGAAATAATAATTGGATGTATATTATTTCAACTCTCTCATCACGAGATTCTGAAAGTATTAGCCATACAGACTTGAAATTTGGCAGGCATGTTACTTTTGTTGAGTAAGAATGAGAGCTATATTAACGTCTCACGGTAAAGGAACAAGTGGGCTATTGGTGACAGACCTAGTAACTTTGGCCACAGTCATAAGGAGTGACCCCTCAACATGTTCTCCACATCACATATCCACTGATTGATTGATTGAATATTAACGTCGCACTGTTCAGCTACACGTGGCTTTGGCGACGGACCACGTCATTTTTGAACCACATGCTCGCGACGTGGACGACACCCGAGCTGGCACCCTCCTAACTACCACACTACTACCAACGAGAGGCATATCAGCCTCTTCGACAGATTTAATGTGCATCGCCGCCCTACACGGCGGGTCTTAGTGGTATTTCGGGCTTGAACTGCGACAAGGCAGTTTTCACGATCCGGATATCATACCACTCGGCTACCGCGGCCAATTACAATTCACATCAAAGGAGATATTGAAACTCGACAGATTTAATGTGCATCGAACAGGGCGGGTCTTCATTGGCACTGGGCTCGAAATGACATGCCAGCTACAAGTTAGTTACCTTGACCACAAGGCTATCATGACCATGATCTGCATCTTGAAGCAGAAATGATGAAGGATGTATCAAATAAAGTTGATGTCATTTTCATGTAATGTTTAAAAAAGCTAATATATATTAGGAATAACAGTGGATATTTCTCGCACGAAATTGACTCTTAATCATGTGAAGAATAGGAAGAATTTCGTGGAATAAAACTGTGATTGGTTCGAAAGAAATAAGTAACCAAGAAGAAAGGAAAAGCTATTGTTAAGCTAGCAAAAAATCGCAAGATATGGTTCCGGATAAACATGAACATGATAATTTGTGAATAGAGCTATTATAAAAACTGCATCGTCCAGATTTAAATGTTAAAAACATGCATCTGCGAAAGTCAAATTTTATTTGTATAGCAGTGCACAGAATAATTTGATTTTTTTTTTTTGAATCGTTATACAAACAACATTTATAATTAAAGTTTCCATATGCTATTAAAAGTCTGCAATATTTTCCTCTCCAGTTTATTAAAAGTAATGTTTTTCTTTCGCTCTTTTTTTCCTTCCTTAAAAATATTCTAAGCACAATAGGAATGACTCTTTAAATAAGTGTCTTAAGCGCACACTTCCTCTCACAGAGAAAATCATATTTGCATTTTTATACCTTTTGATGTGTACATCAAAATATAATTAAGTTTTTTGAAACCGTTTTAGGTTTCAGAAAAGACTCTGCCAAAATATTCTATTTAAATTAATCATCTTACTCGACTATGCTTATCCAAAGAGAATGTTTTTTTATATAAAAATCTTACCTATAATACTTTCGGATTCTCGATATATTTCTATTGTAAACATTGGATTTCATTTCCTTCTCCGAATCATCTCATTCTATATTTTAATGCATATTTATAGCACCGATTTCTTCGAAAACCTCTAACGCTGTTCTTTTTCTACGCAATCATATCCTCTTCTTTCGAGCAACTTGCGACGAATCCATCTACATTCCAACCCTCCCCTCTTCTCCTGGTAGGGTAAAAAATAGCTCCATCACCCAAAGAAGCTGATCCCCGCATATTTGGGGTCTCTTTTTACTCCACCCCACAACAGAGAACTACTTGTTCTCAGACATTTCTGTGTAGATCCAATTCCGGATCGCTGTCTTCATTTTCGGTTTTATTTTTTCCTCTTGTGAGGGGTATTCTTCTGCACGAGAACAATTAGTATCGTTCTCTGGAAGCGAGAGGCCCTCCCCTGTCAGTCCTTTTGGAGGTAGGGCTCATTAAGGGAGCAGGTCGGCCTCGGGAGGACAAGCGTTGACTTGAAAATATGGGTTGGGTATTTGGAGTATCCTGCGGTTGTGATAGGGATCTGTGTAGCTAGCTCGTTGATATTGACGAAATTTATTTATTGCAAAATAGATTTCTAACCACAGTGAGCTACAAGATCTCAAGTGGGCTGAGAAAAGGATTAAAAATCATTTTCGAAACAACTTTCAAAAACAAAACACATAAGTAAACGTTTTAAGGGAAAGAGGATTTCTGTGAGTAAGCACTATATAACTGCCTGCCAAAGCAACACATGCGCTGTTGGCGAAGGACCTCGTCATTTCGAATCGCGGTCAAGTGACGAGGACGACACCAGAGCTGGTACTTTCTCTCCAAACTACCACACCAGGGCCGTTTTGAACCTCCCCGGCGCACTAGACATTTCCTCTAAAATTGTTACACCCCCCCCACACACACACAATTTCCAGAGCATTCCCCTTCAGTTCTTACCTTGCCAATTTTAATTCGGGAGGGATTTTCCCTTAACTCTCTTATTCTTTTGACTTTCGTTGTTTTTGCTCTTTGGAGAGTCTTTCCTTAATCCACCACATCTATAGACTAGCTGTGTCGCGGACTGGCCACCGGTAGTCGAAAGTAAATGATAGTGGCATGGTTTGACACTCCTGTACATTTCTTACCTTACGGGATCACGGACCACCAGTGGCGCACACAAGGGGGGATTCCTGGGGTCCGGACCCCCAAAGCCCTTGATTTTTTCCCGATTTATTATAATTCTAAGTATATAGTACGTAAAATTTAATTTATTTGTTATTATGATTACCTGATAATTAATGCCACCTTATTTATTCAATAATTAGTTTCTCATTGTGTTTTGTTCCAGAAAATATCAAAATTAAAAGGAGCCTGATACAAGATTCAAACTTCGACCCCCGGACCCCCTTGAAAAATTTCTGTGTGCGCTACTGCGACCACCAACCCTTTGTATATTAGTACAAAAATTAATGAAATCGTTTGCAATTACATTAGAGAGCACACATTACTGTATGAACTGAATTCAATTTTTTAATCATCCTTTTTTTCATCGCTTGTCGCTTTACTATCTTTTACTTTCAGACAGCCTTATTCTTTGTTTTGAGTCACTGTTATTGTACTTGTACAGCAAAGGTTTTTTCGAACTTTTATCATTGCAAAATCATTACTGATATCATTTTAATCACTTTCCATTGCAATATTATTTTGAGTGCATGCAGCATTAAACTGTTAATCTCTTTTCATTTTTCACAAATAGTAGATCTCATACCTGTCTTTACTCTCTTAAAGGCAAACAAGCTTCTCTCTGCTGCACAGTTTGTCGCAGGAAAGGTCAAGTAAATTCTCATTGCGACTTCTAAATTCCGACTTATTTTTCTTGATGTACGAAAAGAGAATTCTCTAGTTATGTTTTTTCCCCGCCTTCATATGCATTTTGAAATGTTGACACTCTTGTACAAATTGTTCTTCATCGATGCCGGCTCTAGCTGTTTTGCCGCCCCGGACAAAAATGGAAAATGCCGCCCCTCTCTCCAAAGCAAAAAAAATTATAAATAAAAAAGATTTATTGTTCATATAGAAACACACCAATAAACTTGAATAATTTTGGTGAACAAAAAGGCAGCATAACTCTATATACATATTATTTGTGAAGTCTTTAAAAATACAAAATACCCGGAAATTAAGAACATAGTTATCTGTTATTATTTGAAATGAGTAAATGTTAGGAGAAAAAATCGCGCCCATTTCTGTTGGCAATTTCTTCGAAAAAAAATCTAATACTGATGGTGTGGAGATCATAAACTTTTATTTTAACTTATAGTCACTAGACTTGAGACTAAAACAAAACAACTTATGGGGCTCTTTATCTACTAAAAACTAATTATTCCGGTCTCCTTTTGGATAACTGACATCGGACATCCTATGAGTGAAAAAGAACACCATTGTGACCCTCCTCGGGATGGGAGAAAAGTTACAGATGACAGATGTGTAAAACATATTAAATTTCATGATTTAACATATAACTCCAGCCTCAAACCTCTGCTGCAATAGAAAAGAAAACTGGTCTCAAACATACAGAGTACAAAATAAGGAAAAGATACATTTTCAAAAGAAAAAATACTCAAATTCTCAAATTCAATAATATTTCAGAAAATATAGAAAATCCCTTTTTGTATGAAAAATTCTCATGTTCGGATCCAAGTAAATGCCACTCCTAAAAATTTCCATACACCCCGGACAGGGTCCGGCTTGTCCGGCCCTAGAGCCGCCCCTGTCGATGTCTTTGGGGTAGCTTTGAGCAAGTATTTTTCCCGTTTTGTCACATTTTCATGCTCTTTTTTATGAAGATTTCTGAATATCTGGAATCTTGTCTTGATGACTTCATAGCAATCCCTTCTTTTGCTTAATTAGGTTACAGGATTGTCAGTAATTCGTAAGAAAACTAACTCAAAATCTCTCTTTTGCAGTCATTCTCTCAAAATTTGGATCTTTTTCTCATTTGAAAATATTTCCTTCTGTTTTTTCATAGTTGGGCTCAGGCACGTTAACTAGTTGCACAATACTCTTGCCTCATAATCATCAAAGTTGAATTTTTCAGATAAAAACCAAGATATAACGTCTATAACTGCAAGGAGATCAAGCTTTTCCTTCTGTAGTATCTCTCATTGGTTTTATCCACACTGCAAGATTTCGACCAAAATCACCGCTAACAAAGTAATCTGAAAACTTTCTAGTGTTTTTCAGAATCCTTCAGCTGTGACTCGTGTATCAGATGTCTGAGTTGTTGTCTTTAATTAAACTTTCAAGGAATTCTTGATTTCGATACGATTTGTAACTTGAACTCTCTCTCTGAGTACATCTGCCCTTGAAGACCTAGTAGTTTCACTCAACGATTTCAGCGTAAGAAATCTATGTTTAGTTTTCAGCTTTTGTGCATTGCTTCTTTACACATGAACTCTTAATAAATTCTATCTTTGAGTATATATAGATGAGATAAAAACAAAAACAAAAAAACTTTCCCTAAAAAACTATAGTAACCCCTAAAAGAATACACAGTAGCTTCAGTGCAGGCTTTTCTGCAACAAAACAACCTGCTCGGTTTAAGGAATGGGCTGCACATGGTAAAAATTCAGCAAGGAATTTTTTTTTTCTCGTATTCTCGACTGATGACCTGAGTACACTCCTGACATGTTTGAAGCATTGTCCTTTGACTCAGACAGTTTTTTAAATCTAGTTTAAGTTCTTCGAGCAAGTTTGTAAATTTGCTTCTTCCATACCTTGAACTTCATGAGAAACGATAGTACTCGTACAAGGCGTTTTCAATGGGGAGTTTTTCCCAAAAAAGCATTGAATGCTAAAAGCCAACTGCTCAAGGATGAACCGGGAAACCTCCAAACTCCCACACTATCAATGGAAGGACCCCATCCAAAAAAAATAAAAGTGATCAGTTTTCGTGCCCCCGGGGGCTCCCCTTTTTTAGGGGGGAGGGTGTCCCAACCCCGAGGTACCCTAGTGATTTTTTCCCTTTTTCCCGGGGGTTTACTATTTTGGAAACACGGGTCCCCGCCCCCGGGGGTACCCGGGGATCCTTTTTATTTTGCCCCTCCATCTTGCATTCAATTTTTTTTTTTCTTTTTTTCCCATCCAGATCACAGACCTATGAATGTTTGGCGCAGTATAGCCAAAACTGGTTCTCTTGCGCCATAAAACACCAAACTCAACTCAATTCAACTCAGCCTCTTTTCGTGGCGAGTTTTTAGTGGCTTTAGAGTTCGAATTCCTAACAGGCAGCCAGCATGGCTTCCTCAAAATTACGAAATCCGGCGCGAATACACCTTATTTATTCGTAATGTCACGTTCGTCGATAATCCATCAATCGATTCTGGTCACAAATGAAATAAACGTACTAATCGAGAAAAAGCTATTAAAAAAAAATTCCCATTTTTAACTTTTTTCTTTTTTTTATAATAAAAAAATTAAAACACATGTTTTTAATTACAAATTTTTAATTATCTACAGACGACGGCTTCGACTAAAAGATAAAATCGATCATTAAAAACCTGATTAATCACTTTTAATTAACGCCCCAATGATGAAAAGCATAGATAAATTATTCATATCAACCTTGAAGTAGGAAAAAAAATCTTAAAGGCAAGGGGTTTTTTTGGGTTTAAAATCTCTTATCATCATTATAATTAAAAAAAAGACATTCGTATAATCTCTTCCTCTTTTTAATATAGATTAATTTACCTAAGACTGAATTTTCTAATTACGATTTTTTTACGCATTCATCTTTCGCGGGATTTGATTCTTAGCCGGAAGGAATAAGTTGATTAAATGCATATATTGATCAATTTAACGAGGATTTTGCCCATAAGAAGTCGTGTCTGCTCATGTACGCTTTCTTGTGATTGTGCGTGTAGTCTATTCATATATTCTGAGCTATTAACCTTTTCTAGTCACCGCGTTGCATGTTAAATAGCAATGACACTAAATATGGTCATCACGTTGAGCAGATGAATCAATATTGGAAGAATTATTCTCCATTTCTGTAGCAAAGAATGGCACGTGTGAAGCGTGAAAACAAGAAAAATGCTTAATTAGGGTTATTTATGGGTGTTAATCTCCTTTCGAAAGGATTGCAGAAAGATAGAGGCACCGCGGAAGACTCATCGCATTGAGATATTTACTAGATAACAATATGTTGCTTTTTTTAAAAGTTTTATTTTAAATGGAAAAGGATTGTTCGACTAGTATATTGCTCTAAATTTTCCATTCAAAAACTTACAGCCGAATATATTTAAGGTATCCCGGAACCGTGACATTGGAAATTTTCATGATATTTAAGTGTCACTTAGTTAGACTACATGTATAAAAATTGTTTTAAGAGACTTTTTGATAAAAAAATTTATTTAAATACAATTTTTTGGGTAAAATTAACTTAGAAAAACTTTTCAATGTTCTTTTTGGGAAAAATGCTTTTATTATTATAATATTTTGCCTTTATAGCTCAGACTTCTGTACAGAGGTCAACTTTTTTTTTAAAAATTAACATTTTTTTCAGAGTTACAACCAATTGAAAAAATTGGGCTTTTTTTTTAAAATTGCTCTGTTGTCAAAAACATGAATAAACCCCCCCCAAAGTTTTATATTTAAAAAATTTAGTTGAGCCTCTGTGGGGGTTGGCTTTTCAGGTTTTATTATAAAAGCTTTTTTCAAAAAGAAATTTGGAAAAAAAATTTTTTAATTTAACCAAAAATATTTTTTTTTTAAAAAAAAAAGTCAAAAGCCTTCAATTTAAATTTTTTTTTAAAAGTGACCAAAATATCATAAAATTTTCCTTTTTATCGCTTTAAATCACTTTCCAACATGGGAACCCTTAAATAAAAAAATTTAAAAAGAGATAAATTTATTTCACCCCGTATAATTGAACCTTAGACAAATCCTTTTTTTTATAAAAATTTGGGTTTTCCCTTTTCTGTAAACTATTTCATGTTTAAGTTTGTAGAAAGTTTTCATAAATTCACAATAAATTTTGAGCGGTATTCAACAAAAATTCAAATTGATTACCCCTCAGCTGATTACTGATAACTCCCTATCCTGAAGTGGATTTGAGCTCGCGTGCCACTGAAGACCTGTTGTTTAAAGGAACGATTGCACGTAAAATTTATTGAGGCCGTAAGTGTGGAAGTTTGTGGAGTGAAGGGTCAGATCAGGTGTCCTCCTTGTCACTTGACGGTGGTTCAGAATTATGAGGTCCGTCTCCAATAGTTCTAGCCCCTCGGGGGTTTCCCCACCTTCAGGTGGGTACGGGTTCACAACCCGGGCCCCTAGTGGATTTTTTCCTTTTTCCCAAGGGGTTCTACTTTTGGTAAACACAGGTGTCACGACCCCGGGGTTTCCCCGTGATCCTTCTTTTTCGACCCCCATTTTTCATCCAACTTTTTTTCCCGTCCAGACCACAGACCTATGAATGTTTGACGCAGTATAGCCAAAACTGGCTCTTGCGCCATAAAACACCCTACACAACTCAACTCAACTCAACTCCAATAGTTCTAGTGTAGCTTTTAGGGTTCGACGTTAAAACAATCAACTAAAGCAACCCTTTTTCCTAACATTCCCACTCAATTCACTTTAAAGTATAGATGTTTCGTATTATATTCATGGAGGCCCCTTTTGGGGGAATAATATTTTTTTAATGGTTTTTTATCTTTTCCATTGGGCTTCTTTTTTACAGAATGTTTAAAAGCAATGCCGGTTTAAGATCATTCAGAGCCCTGGACGCAGAAAACCAGGGTTTTGGAGAGAACGAAATTTAAAACCAGAAAATCTGGTTAAATCCAAATCCGGGCCCCCTTTGCCCGGTTGCCCGCCCCAAGCGTCCAATGAATAAACGGGCACTGTTTAAATATATTCGCAATTCTTTCTTAAAATGGAAAACATTACAAATTAATTTTAGATATAATTGTGGAATAAATATCATTTTATAAGTATATGCAATAAACTAATTACATCTGATTTCGTTGTTAATCTAGTGGAATGAATCCCACTTCACAGATGATACTTTTTGTCGCATTGCTACTCCATGCAGCATCAGCATTTTTACTTGACGGTTTCGTGTAAAATAGAAGCATGGACTCGCAGTCCATCGGTTATTGCTACAACTCATATTTTGAGGTTTTACACTTATTGTTCACATATTTTACTAGATAATAGGATTTTAGATGATATAAAACCTCTGGAACCGAGTGGTCTTAGCACAGAGATCACAGCTGACGGTGTTTTAGCCGAGAAACACGTTCAGATCGCAATTCTACTTAAGATTCATTGTATAAAAATGTTCATGCGCATTAAATATCTCGTTGACGTGGTTGAAAGTTTGTAAAGTGGTGTGCCAACCAAACTATTCTCCTCATCTTTTGACCGTGGCTCAAATTACCAGATCTAATACCAATGGTTCTTGTATTCCTTCAAGAGTGTGTGATGTGTGTGTGTGTTAATCCCTTGAGTAGATCAATTCCATTAAAATGAATGTCTGAATCTCTATTCGAATAGTTGTAGAATTATCACATAAGTAATGGGATATTGTTTCTCATGAATAATTTTGATTTCAAATTACTCATTCAAATCTATGCATCGCAAATTACCTTTCTACAGCCTGCTTTCATATTCTCTACATATTTTGTTCACGCACTTTAGGGTTGTTTCTAATGGTCTAAGCCAGGATGGGCAAATAGAGGTGAGAAGACAGCCGGAAAACCAAAAATAGACAGAAAATGTTTCCTATATTTGTGTCAACATATATTTGTATGTAGTTTTTCTGCATGAAGATCAATAACAATAAATACTGATGTAAGTTGACTGACATTAACTTGTAGGGTGTGATGGAAATTTTAAAAAAAATGTTATAAAAGTGTGATAAGTATATTTCTCTTATTAAACTGATTCTAAAATTAAATGTGCTTGCAACTATAGGTATGAAATTAGTACAATAAGACTTCTTCGGTCTTATTTATCTCTATAGTATAATTTATACCTTTTTTGAGATGCGATGTTAATTAATAAATGCAATCGTTTTTAAAAAGTGTGGCACTCCCGTATCCTTCTTTTTCACAATGTGGCCCTTGGGCCTAAGCAATTGCCTACCACTGGTCTAAGCCCAATAAAGATGACAAAATTTCACAGGAGAGATTCTTTTCTGCATAAATTTGAGAAAGCCCTTAATTCACATCCAATACTTAATACTACCTTAAGTAAAAACAAAAGTTCGCATTTCTTATGTAACCATTCAACCTTATGCTTTCCCCCCCCTACCCCCTCTCGTAGATGTACAAAGGCAAGAAGTCTAAAATGTTAATAAATACACTTTCTCCGTGTACCGTACAACGGGGGATATACATCCATTATGACGCATAATTCCGAACAAAATAAAGCGAAAAATTGAAAAAATGTATCATCATGACAACAATAGCTTTCTGGCTTAAGAGTCCTCACCCAAAACGTTACCCCCAACTCCGCCCCATTAAGTTCAGTATTTAAGCCCTCCTTAAATCCTACCCCTTTATGATTGCTATCGTCTGCAGTAACCTCCCTTCAAACGATTTTTTCATAGGAAGCCGGTTGCTACTGCACGCGTATGCATGCATGGTTCATCATAATATCTTTTAATGGGCTCAGATCTTATTTGCATAATGACGACCCTCGGCGACCTCTTTGGGTGACAGCTGGGAAGCTCGTTCAAATAGGATGAAAAGGGAGAACGCCAAATTTGGCGATATATCGCTACCAGATTAATGAAAAAAGTAATAAAAACGATCAGGCGGGATGAATAAAACTACCTTTTATCTTGAATAATAGTTTGAAATGGGTTTTCTAAGATAAAAATCCAATAAATTAGGATAATTCTTATGCGAAGTAATTAGTATATAAATTAATCCTTCTTTAACCACTTAACAGTGTCTTTTTTTCTGTCATACTTTGTCAAAAAAATAAAATAAGCATATTTTTTATAGACATTTTTAAGATGAAATCAATTATATAAACTCAAATCAGCAGTCAAAAAAGTTATAAATATTTAATTTAAAGAATAATGCTAATTTTTATTTTTTGAAAACATATTTTTCTTTAAAGTTGACTTTTTTCCGAAGAGAAATAAGCAAACTCAAAAGAACACACACACTTTACAGAATTGTACACTAGACTTCAAAAAAAAATATTGTGCTTACAGTTAATTCTCTTCAAATCCTGTTTTTGTGTGGTAAATTTTAAAACAGGGAGACAAGCATTGTCCAATATCGCAATCGGAACAAAAATATCGTGTTTTTTTTTTTCACCCGTTTTCACACACACACAAAATCGTTTCTTTTCGAACAACACAGAAAACACTGCCCTGTTGGTCGATATTTTTTGTCAGTGGAAGGAGAATCACTTCTAAGAAGTTTTTTTTATATATATCAATCGTAAGGGCCAGGGCCAAATTCGTGGTCGTCCCTTTTTCTCATTTACCGCCCCATGTCTTCCAATAAGAGGCGATCTCTATATATATATATATATAATATACACAAGCTTGAAATTCAAATAAGATTATTTTCCTCCTTGTTTGTGATATAAAACGAAGCATTCCACAATGATGTATCTAAAAGATGGAAGGATATTTTTTTGCATTAATTCTTGCCTCTTTTTTGTTGTTGTTGTTATTGGATAATTTATGAGAAGCTGTGGATCCATTTTATCTCCACCACAAGAGAAGTCCAATAATAAAGTTTTATTACTTCTAGGATCATTTTACAAAAATTTTAGACTCACTACCTGAGTCAGTATGAGAATTACACTCATGGACAAAATTAGCGCACCACGAAGGAGTCGTCAAAATGAAACGAAACTTAAAATACGTAAAGACTACTTTGATATAAGTAAATGATTAGAAAATCAAAGAAAAAGGATCCTTTATTTCAGAGAAAAAGGCAAAAGAAAGGAGGATTTAATACCCTATTGAACCCCCTCTATAGGGAAGTGATGCGAAGATCGGGCATTGAGGCATCGTTCTGTATGATGTTTTGTTTCGCCTATTTGCTGAAACCCTTTTTCTAGTTCATTCAAACTCGTGGCATGCCCAATTTCGCCGCCCCAAAAATATCCCAGATATTTTTGATTGAGAAAAAATCTGGGATGGGGCAGGCCAAGGACGGGTAGTAACAGTGGGAGATAGTTTTATGACACCCTTGCCGTGTGAACCCGAGCATTTCGTTGAAAATGGCTCCGGGAGCCATTGCATGGGGGGAAGCAATGTGGTTGCAGGATGTCAGGAATCCGGGGGCTGCATGGTGCCGGGGATCAATACTGGGGTGACTGTGTATTGAGGCAATGGCACCCCAACCATCCACCAGTTGTGGGGTGTGTCGCTGTGCAAAGGAATAAGACGTTCACCACGGGGCCAAACACAAGGATTGTCATCATGCGAGAGAATCTGTTTCGTCACTAAAGACGACCTGGTTCCATTTTTGCTGCAGTCCAGCCCCTGCGCGGCACCACCCAAATGGGGCATCGATGGGGGGGTGTAAGGGCCCCACGTAAGGGCACCCCGATAAATGTCCCAGCCACGCACCTTCTTATGGTTCGAGAGGATACAGGGGTTCCCAGTGAAGGCACTACCGTGCCTGGGTGGCAGCTGCTGAAGCAGTTGGCGTACACGGCATTTTAGATGTGGCGGTCTTCTGACGACGGTTTGTCGAGGGGGGTCCTGAATCTGACTTGTAAATTCATCTCTAGGATCCACTGGTTCTAACACCTGCTCCAACATAACAGAGCGGGGCCAAATTGAGGCTACGTCTAGCTGACCACCCAGTTTTACGCAACCCTGCCGATAATTCCCCTCAAACGCGATAGCTGTCATATTGTCTTTGGAAAAAGGGGAGGGCATGGTCTTCCCTTTTTAAACGTTTCAGCACACCAAACAAGCTTTTTGGGTTTCCGTTTTATACTCTAAAGAGAACGACGTTTAACACCCCCCTTCCGGCTATACGTAATGCGCAATCACGCTGCATTTTAATCATTTGATATATCCTTTACATGTACCTTCATGCCAAGTTTCGTTACGATCCCACAAAAATTTTTTGGGGCGCTAATTTTTTTGTATATGAGTGAATTTCCTGTTGTGATCCTCCCCCTATAAAATCATTTTCATTCTATTTTTAAACCCGTTTAAAAAAAAAAATAGTGTTCGTATAGTTTGCGGTACACCGATCTAGTAAAAAGAAAATTCCCGTCTTATCTAGTCTAAGAGAATGCAATATAACCTAAACCTGAAACAGGTTTAGACAATTTTTTGTAATCCTAACTTTACTTGACTATCAGAGACATCTGTTATAAACATTGCACACTAAACGAGAAAAAAAAATACAGGCAAGTCAGAGGTTTAGAGTATAAAAAGTGCTGCCCGAGGTCCACTCGAGGTCCAAGGAAGTGCCATTTCAAGTGCCTGAGCGGCGTTCGGGTAAAACTGGGAAGAGTTATCGTTCCTTCCGTTCCCCCTTCCTTATTTTCACATTTACATCAAGATGAGGTTTTTGCGCCCCGACAGACTTTGAACATCAACTACACTACTCAACATGTCTTCAACGAATCAAGCTTCGAACCTGTGGTTGGACTTTGAAACATCTCCAGCCATGACTCCCCAACTATCTCGATATTACTTGTAGGTAAGAAATTGAAATATATGGACTACACACACACGCGCAGAATAATTCTCATTGGAAGGAGTTCTGATTATAATCCTCAAAGATGTGTATTTAAGTTTTTCCGAGCATTCTAAATGCTTTTATTTCTCATGCATGCATGAAAAATGAAAAGAAAATGTACAGAATTAAAATGTGATACAATTTGCAGCATTATTAAATTATATCATTTGTCATAACTTACCTGGCCGTATGATTAATTTCATAAGTGTACTTAAAATATTCCATTAATTTTATTCGTTCCTGATGCCACAGAGGACCCCTTACTTCTCCAATGTCGTTAAATATGTCGATGCTCAACGTCCTCACGTGCCGTGGAAGCTAGGATAATGCAGTCCCGGCTCAGATGTTATCTTTATCGCTTCACCATGGTTTAAAATTACAAGGTCCATCGCCAGTAGCTCTCGTGAATCTGCGAAGTGCGATGTTAATTACAATCAATCATTATTTTCGTCTATCCGATATAGTTGTATGACTACTGTGCCTTAGGGCCTTCGTTCGAATCCCGGAGAAGACATGGATGTTTATAAATGTATAGCGCCTTTGTGGTATGAGGATTCTCTAAATAGACGTCGAGCCGCGTCTTCTCCTAAGACCCTGACCCTCCCCCAGGGTGTTCTCCCTCAAAATTGGGATGGAATCAAGCTAAATCTTTCCTTCCCTTTGGGAAGAACAAGACAACAACAACAATCAATCATTAATTCCATTCAATTTTTCTTGAGTGAGAGTCTTTTTTTTTACGTAGCGCTCTAAAGCAACCCAAAGGGCTGCGATAGCCCAGTGGTCAAGGTATCGGATCATGGCAGGCATATCATAAATTCGAGCCCAGGACCACTAAAAACCCGCCTTGTAGAGCAGCGATGCACATTAAATCTGTCGAGAGCTGAAACGTCCTCCCGTTGGTGTGGTGAGGTAGTTAGGAGAGGGGGTGCCAGCTCAGGTGTTGTCCTCGTCACTTGACCATGGTTCAAAACTACGTGGTCCGTCTCCAGAAGCCCTCGTGTAGCTGAACAGTGCGGCGTTAATATTCACTCACTCACTCACTCAAATCAACCCAAAGGCTATTGACGATTATTTAAAATCGGTTAAGTGACGAGGACGACACCTGAACTACCACTGCGCTGTTCTAACTTCCGCACCACACCAACGGGAGGACATTGATCCTCGACAGATTTAAGTGTACATCATGCAGAGTCTTCAGTGGTACTTGGCTCGAAACCATGCCACTCAGGACACGAGTTCGTGACCATATCCACTATCAATTTTTCCCGAAAAACGAACTCGGTTTTATTTAACTCTGATTTTAACTGAGTATTGAAGTTATTTTTAAGTAATGAAGTTGATTTCAATCAAAATATTTTATCGAATGCGTATCTTGCCGAATAAATTAAAGTAATTGCTAGCTATTTCGAGTGCTAATATGACAATTTGATCCTATCTCTGGATTTGGAAAATATATCTTTAAAATAACAACCAACCCTGACTTAAAAAAATCATAGTTACAAATACTTTTTTTAAAATATAATATTGAAACACACACAAACCAAAGAAACCCTTTAGTTTAAAATTCCTTTTATTTTTTTACATTTTGTTTTCAGAATTTGTGTACAGTTTTTTTTAAAAAAATTCCATGTCTTATTTTAAAATAAAACCGGAACAAATCTTTTTCGTATAAATTTTTTCTTTATACACTCTCAATCATTTCTCTCTGTTTAAAAAACAATCGGGCATTTCAGTTATGTTAATTTTTACTTTGATCTGAATTTTTTAAGCGAAAAAAATTCACCTTTAAGTTTTGATTTGAATTCAGAGTTGAAAACCAAGAATAATTGGAGCGATTTAATGTGTGCGGATATCGATGAAGAATTCGAATAATTTTCTGAGCAAACGCTGAATTTAAACATTCATTTTTCCGAAATACTTCCTCTTCGAATTTTGTTTCCTTTTCTTCTGAAATGAATTTCTGCAGAACTTAATGACTTTCAAAAGATAATGGTTCCGGGTTTATATATAAATGATTTGTCTTTTATGTAGAATAGATTATTTGAAGGTTGGAAAGTAGTAACGTACAACTATATATATATATATAGTAATAATTTACTGACCTATTCATTTTATTTCCGATTTCGAGTAGGGAAAAAGCACAATAGTCTATTTTAATCATTATTATTTCAAATAATAAAGTTTACAATTTTTTGGAATCTGTATATGTTAATAATAATAGGTTACTTCTTTTTCAAGTACACCATTGCAAGAATTTTGTAACCAGTTAATGGTAACCGATTATTGCTACCCGGATCTGAACTCATTGTCTCCTCTTTGGAAGCAAATATACTTCCGTGTTTTTCAGTAAATTGAAATTCATGGGTGTAATATACTCGATTCTGACACAAACTTGTATTTTCATGAGTAAAATTATGTCAAATTTTTTAATGTTTCCTCAGTTTTAACCTCTGAATAAAAAAATTCAGTTCTGGCCCTTTCATGATATATTTTTCATTTAGTGAGAATTATTTATTTAACCAAAATATATCTCTTATTTTTTGAAGTTAAACGCGGATAGCATGCAATGGTAGCCGGTGGGAAAGTTCAAAAGCTTTGTGGCCTGCAATGTTCAAATCGAGCCTTGGGTTCGAATTCACAACTTAAAGAATAATGGACTTGCTTTGTTATACACAACAAACTGAACCTTAAAATGCGTATGTGGTGTGGTGTTTAGTTTGACTTATTTAACGTAACTGCAACCACAGTCAAGAGATAAGAACAACATTTCAACTGATAACTCTCTCTTTAAATATCCACGTCGTGTTATAGGACTTTGAGCCCATTTCCATATGCATCGCCAGATCTATATTCTCAACATATCTTAGGTTATTAAATAGAATCAAGTGACCGCGGTTGCCAAGTGGTCAAGGTATCGGATCGTGGCTGGCGTGTCATGAGTTCGAGCCCAGTACCACTGAAGACCACCGTGTAGAGGATCGATGCATGTTAAATCTTCCAGAGCTCAAACGTCCTCCCGTTAGGTGTGGTGGGGTAGTTAGAAGAAGGGGTGCCAGCTCAGGTGTCGTCCTCGTCACTTGACCGTGGTTCAAAACTACGAGGCCCGTCGCCAAAAGCCCTCGTGTAGCTGAACGTGCGACGTTATTATTCACTCACTTAAATAGAATCAGGTATCTCTAACTTGAGGAGTGGTGTTTAAGTTAGGAAACTGAGAGACTTATACCAACTCTGTTGTCCTCGTTATCTTACTGTGCAACTCTAATATCCATGAGCAAATACACTTGTATCATTCTATTGCGGTCAAAATAAACCCAAACGCAGCAACTGTTGAAAGTTTATCTCTATGTAAATTCTGCCAAGCTCAAAGTATTTTTGACTCATGGAAGATGATTTCGAAAACTTGATGGTAATATCACTTTATAATGGTCACGGTAGCTCTGTGTGTGAGTGGTCAAAATTGCAATTTCATAGCCGGGGTTGTTTTCGTCTTGCACGGTTAGGTGATGATACGATTGCAAACAATTACATTAGCACCATATGAAAGTTGGGAGAGTGCAGTGCCTGCTCAAGTGTCTCACTCATCGCTTGGAATGGATTCAAAATTACAAGGTCCACCACCAATAGCCCTTGTGCAGCTTCGAATTGCAACTTTTGCATGCAATTAATCACATACTTTGCGGGTGTCTTGTTGTAGGTTCAGAACACAACATACAATTTCGCAAAAGGTTGTTTTATTTAATTTTTAGAGTATTGTTGCATGTTAAACTCAATTTTTATAAATTAAAATGTTTTTATACTATTTTAGCCCCCAAAAAATTTTTTTTTTTAATGTCTAATTGTTATATACACTCATGTCCATAAATTAAGGATAATGCCAGCTCCGGGAAATAAGGTTTCAGAAACAATACAAACGGGACTTACTCATTAAGTTAATTTATTAAACAAAAGATAAAGAACAAAAAAGATGGCGTATGTGTGATACCATTCATAAAAACAATGATTTTTTCTTCCTGGAGCAATTACGAGGAAAATACTCTATTTACGAAAACTTAATATCACATGGTTGGTATGATAATTAGTACATTGTATGTCTCCCATATGATTTGTACAACACCTAGGCATACTGAGTATGAAATTATTAAGCTAATCTTGGGGATGATTACTTCCCTCAACAAGCAATGTTCTCCAAAGTTCCGGTACACATGTAGGATATAGTTGAAAATGTGAAACTCGTTCGCCAAGCATGTGCCATACATGCTGTGGCAGATTCAAGCCAGGTGAGAATGCTGCCCATTTCTATTCGGGTAATAAACTCAGATTGAAAGCATTTGTTTACGATGTTTGCTTGGTGAAGACGGGCTTTATCATCTATAAACACAAATTCTATGCTTGTGGCACTCCTAAGCAAACGTAAACGTTATTTCAGAATAATGTCCTGTCATGTGTGTTCCTATTTGAACATGTCGTAAATTTCCTCCCACGGATAATCTTACACCACTATAGCCCCCTCAGTGGGCTCACCTTAAGTGAGTACAGGTGTCACAATCCGAGGTACCCTAGTGATCTTTTCCTTTCCCAGGGGCTTACTGTCTTTGGTAAACACGGGTGTCACGATCTTGGGATACCCCCCTTCTCTATTTCCGACCCTCTATCTTGTCATCCAATTTCTTTTCTTCTTTTCCGTCCAGACCACAGACCTATGAATGTTTGGCTCAGTATAGCCAAACTGGCTCTTGCACCATAAAACACCAACTCAACTCAACTACACCACTGTAGCCGTGCAGTTCAATGATGTTGCCTTGGAGGTGACGGGTACCTGGCGTTCTCCATATGAAAGTCCAACGTAAATCAGACTTCAAGCTAAACCTAGACTCGTCGGAAAACATCACACATGCCCACTGTGATAATGTCTACACACACACATTGTACGTTCTCTACTCCAGGCTAACCATTGGAGAGAGTGAGTAGCTGTGAGTGGAACACATCTGAGAAGCCTGCGAGTACATACACCAATATGTCCCAAACGTCTGTTCACGGTTTGTTTTGAAATTGTCGAACCTGTGGCTGCAGATAACTGACGAGACATATCGGATGTTCTACTATGTCTTCTTTTTAGAGTTACTGCCAAACATCGGTCTTCATTCGGCGTTGTAACTCGAGGGCGATATATGTACTGTAACGTCTATTGACATTTCTGACATCTTGAAATCGTTTCCAAAGCCTAGAGATGACACTTTGGGTAATTTCAAGTTCTCTGATACTTCCATCTGAGTACACTATATTCCATGCTGCAGATAATTTTATAGCATAAAAAAAAACATCTTCATGCTTCCTCTGTGCCATAACTATTCGGTTTTGTCACTAAGTGGCTTACAAAACGTTTGTGAACAATTTTACATCTCTCAGGAATCTCAGGAAATGTCTGCGGGCATACGGGTTACGTATCTGGCAAAAGTCTATTAGATGAAATGACGAAGTTGGAGTATCATGCTGAAGATATACTGCATGGCTATTGGACGAGCGGTGGCGGGACAGTGGGTGGGGCTTCAATGCATGGAATTTGGCTTCTGAGATGTTTTTTAACAATTTTACTTCTTTGCCACCATTCCTTATATACCCCTCTGTTACACTCTCGTCATTGTGACGTACTATCGGTGTCTTCTGGTAGCTTCCTGTAATTTTGAAAATTATTGTTGAAGATATGTGTGGTAATTCTACAAGAGAAATTTTCAATCCAAAGTTCGATTTACATGTGATTATGAATTATCTTTAATTTATGGACATAAGTGTAGATTGGTGACGTATTGTGAGACGCTATTCTATTTATGTATTATGTATGTTCTTATTTAAAGGTTATTTTTTTCTTAGGTACAATTCTTTGTAATAGCATTTTGCCGAATCTCACTGTTAAAAGCTGAAAGCCCTAGTTTTCGTCCAATCACCACAATTAAGCAACGATTGACCATGGTCAGCACTTTGGGAGGGTGACCACCTAAGAGAACCACGATTTGATGGTGTGGAAATAATTAGAATTGTGTGAAAATGTGTGCTCTCGTTGGTTGTGCTGCTGTACTTATTAGTGGAGTAATACTTCACAGTACATTTAAATTGCATTAAAAAGACTGATTAACAGTTCGCTACCTCTTGCTGGATTTGAAAGATACTTGAAAAAATGTTAAAGCTCTCTCTCATCGCGCATATTGAGGAAATTTCGATGGTGTCTACACATCAAATGTTGACAATAATTGATTTAAAATGTAGTCAAAGGTGTTGAACGTTTAAAAAAGTTCACCTCAAATAAATTTTGATACGAAAACACTTAAAAGCAATGTACAAGGAGTGACAACGACCAAAGTTAAATATTAATGTATTAAACGGATCTATATATATTTACAAGGGGGAGCATTAAAGTTATCATTAAGTAGTAAAAGCGTAATCTCTCAAAAATGATACGTATTCTACGAAGCATCATCTTGTTTTTTCTGTCGTTTTCCGCTTTATCATCTCATGTGTCCACAGTTCCCAAGCAATTATGTCATCAGCTAGGGGGCGCTCTCCTGGTTATGTCAGCGTGGAAATAGGGGGATATAAAAAGGCTCAAAAATCCATCCCTCCGTATATTTCCTACTTTTTAGTGCGTGTCAAGTTCAGAGAAGATCTTTAGATTTAGAAAAAATTATATATATTTGTATTTTTTCAAAAAGCTTTCCATAAATGCTCAATTTTCCCTTTAAACTCGGATAATGAAAATTTCACTTAGCACTACAACGTAAGAGACGAAAAATATAACACATTTTATGTTATAAAAATGAACATATCAGATAGAATCAAGTAGAATAAAAAAAATGTGCTGCTTTCAACAAGAAAACGAAGTCAAAATATGAAATTAATAACGAGGCATGTTCTATCTGAAAAAGTGTTCTAAGTGTATGTCGTATTCTTTATGCGGAAGACTAAAATTATAAGGGCCCGCCCACCAACACTCGTCGTGTCCTTCAGATGCTACGCTAATTCGTAAACCAAACACCGTGCCCTCTGACATTGTGTGAAATACGCGACGTGAAACAGTAAGTGGCATATAAGTTAAGGGTGACGGGTCGCATCATTGAACCATGTTGAAGCTACGTGAAACAGTAGCTTCAACATGGATCAATGATGCGACCCGTTTAGTGACGTAACGGAGAACATTAGCCCCTCCTCCTTCCACGAAAACTCAAGTTTTGGGCCCCAAGTTCAAACACGTACTTACGTCAATTACGCACAATACGTTAGTTAAGCTTTGAGCCCTTAGAGTCCCTGCCCCCCTCCCGAAATGCGGGGGTGTACGTTAGCCAATGGACCCGATATTAATAGCTGTAGTGTAATGAAAACTAAAGAAAACTGTTTTTCACAATTGAGTTTAAATTTGCATTTTGGGACCAGAAATTACATTCTCTGAGATTGTTTATTAACATCACACTTTGGGTGAGTGAGGAATATTAACGTCGCGCTATTCAACTACACGAGAGCTTTTGCAACGGACCTCGTCATTTTGAACCATGAGTCAAGTTACGAGGACGACACCTGAGCTGGTACCTTTCTCTCCTAATTTCCACCCCAGCCGGAGGACGTTTGAGCATCGACATATTTAAATGCATCGGTTTCCTCTGCACGGCGGAGGAGGCTTGAGCTCATGACACGCCAGCCACGAGTCCGTTACCTTGACCAATATGAAAGCGCGGCAAAGACAGCTATTGGAGACGCACCGTAATAGGCTCAATTCATGTGACGTCATAGTCACATGATAGTGAAAGCCACATGATTCTAGCCAATCAATTCAAAAACTCATGCGAAGTCACAGTCACACGATAAAAATTATCAAGTGTTTCCAGCTAATCCGTTCACGCACTCTGGTGTTGCCAAGTTTTGCTCTTTGCAGAAACTTTCTCTTAAAAGTACATATGTATACAAAATGCATTTTATTTAAAAGTATAAACATAAAATATGATTTTTTTTTTAATTTAAAAAAAATTTTTTTGAAGAAATTTTTTTCCCTAACATTTAAACATCTTAACCCAAATATGAAATTTTATTTGAGTTTTGCAAATAGAACAACAAGTACAGTTAATTTAATGTTTGTTTTGAATTCAATGGAAAACACGTGTTTGTTTTTATCATGTGGCTTCATGAATTGAGACCATTGTGAACCAAAAATCAAATGACGAGGACGATTCTTGAGCAGACACCCCCTTTCAAAACTCCTACATCCCGCCAACGAGAGGTCTTAAGCCGCATTCACACCAAGGCAACCAGCGTCGAGCGTTGAGCGTCTAGCCAGAGACTTCATCTCGGGCGAAATGAAGTCTCTGATTGGCTAGACGCTCAACGCTTGACGCTTACTGCCTTGGTGTGAATGCGGCATTAGAGTATCGATTGATTAAACGCGTATCAATAGGTCTACAACATTCATACAATAGGTCTATTGTAAGATCCAATTCGATCCCTTTATTCAACCGAAATAACGCCGGCCATGAATTTGCGACCATGACCACTCGGTTATCGTGGTCACTTATTTGGTTTATAGAAGCGTTGCAGATTCTATTATTCCACTCGATGGGGTGTTTAAATTTTTTCTTATTGAAATGTTTATCCAAATATATTTATTATGAAAATTTCTATAAATAAACTACATAGCAAAGGAAAATATTTCACTGGAAAATATATTATTTTTAAAATTTTGCTCTTTTTACCCGAAATGGCCTAAATTGTATTTACGGCAACCCTAAGAATGAGAAGCACCCCTTGTCATGTTAATCGCCTCATCCCAGATGCCATAGACCCCACTCCCCTCTCAATTCACCCCAGAATCTCCTATTCACTCCCCCACCCCCTTCTCGATTCTTTTTTTTTTTCCTTCAGTTTTTTTTCTACTCGTACTTTTTCATCATGAACAAGTGCTTACTGCAGAAGTATTCATAGTCCTAGACCCAGAGCCTCTTTTTAATTTAATTTTTATTTTTTATTTTAATCTCTCTTACCCGTCTAGAATTAGAGCGAAGGACTATCCCCAACCTTTTTTTTGTAAGTACTAGTATTAAAAAAATATATCCTTACTTCTGTTATCTATTGTTGAGATTTGCGTTTAATTTCTATAGTGGTTTTTATCAAAAGAATTCTTGAATTGGGGTCTCTCTTTGCTATAGAAAAGGGCCGACTCAACAATTCCGAGCAGCTGTTTTACATTTTTTTTTTCATGATAACAAATCTACAAATAGGGAGCTTGTGTTGTAGGAACCAGAAAACCGGAGTAATTTAAACTGTAGCGTTCGTTTCATTCCTGAGTTTCTTGAACATTTTACTTAAAAAGTAAAAATTACTTGTGATTTTAAATATCCAATTGATGAAATTATTCCCAATTATTCAAAATTAAACAAAATACCAATTAAACAAAATATCCAATTATTTAAAATTAAACAAAAAACGTAATTATATAAATTATAATTAAGTTACTATAAATAAAATAAATTAAACGTAAAAAAACTTTTTTAAAAACAAGCTTTTAATTAAATGCTTTTAAAAGAATAAAATAAATTTTTCTTTTAAAATTTTTTTTTCTATCAACTTTTAACGTCATTACACAATTTATGATATAAAAGCTTGTCGCGAGATTTAAGTACTCGTATTTACTTACGTAGTTTGAAAATAAAGAGTTAAAACAAACAGATCGCGGTTTCATCTTGTCCGATTTGATCTACCCCAAAGAAACTCGCCGACACGAGCTTAAATATCAAACTAAAGTCTCGTGGATGTGGTGTGTAGTAGGAAGTGAGATTGTATAACAGGTTCTAAAAATACGTGGTCTATTTATCAGTACTTTTATTAGTAATTTAAAAATTAAAATCTTGTTTTTCAAACAAAAGATATCTTTTTAACTATTCTTTTAGAATTTAATTTTTAACTTTTTTTTTTAGCTATCGCTGGAGAGGTTTCTCTGGCTGTTCATCTCATTCAACGCATCATTGTTGCAAAGTCGTTTGCCGGTTAATTTTGAACAGGCTAGCTCAGGGGTACTCAATCTTTTTTCCCTCCAGGCCACGTACATATGATAAATATCTCACTCAGGCCGCAACAAGAGGATAATGGGGGATAAAAGCTATAAGACCAAAACAGCATTGGACAAAGCAAAATTAATCAAAATATTAAAACTCTTTTTTTTCTTTTTGCTTTTACTATAACACTATATTAAAAACGAAAAACACAAAAAAAAATTTCAAAATCCGTAATTTTAAACCAATTTTTTTCAATCTTTGTGCAGAATTTGGAAAATACTATTCTACAAACGAAAAAAATGTTTCGTGCGATTATCTTTAAAAACGACGAAGTTTTAAATGTTTTATTAAAAATTTGAGTATTTTTGAAAAATCGTAGAAAAAAAAGTTTTCGGCATTTTATTTTTTCACACACAATGACTGATTCTAAAATATAAAAGCCTGAACTTTCTTAGTGCAGAATATCATTTCATTAACACGGGGAAAAATCATTTTCATAAAATGCATAAATTTTAACTCATTTTAGAAAAATTCGTAAAAAAATAGAAAATATTATTATTATGAAAAAAATTACACCGTATCGCGGCGAAATAAATGATTTTTCCGATTATGTAACTATTTTTTGTCTCAGTTTGATGGAAAGCATAAGATTCGAGCTTTTTAAAAAAGGTCAAAAATCGAAAATTCTTTAAGGCTGTTTTCGCCATATGTACGAGAGCGTGAACTTGACGCGGAGCACATTTTCGGACAGAAAAAAATACCTCAATTTTAAAAAATTTGTGACATTGTAACTCATGCATTTGTTTATAATATAGTGTTTTACTTGTGTAAATTTCAAAATATTTCATAAATAATTAGTTTTTCCTTTTGATATGTGAAGGGATAGCTCATTTAGCATTACGGTATATGAAACAAATTGCAAAACACATTTTACAAAAGAAAAAATGTGTCAACTCAGATAAAAAGGAGTAGTATGAAAAAATAAGTGATTCTCGTCAGGATAGTGTAGCCAAAATATAATATTAATGTTTGAGTACTTTTATATTTGAAAAAATATTCCGAATTCGGCTCCTATTCTTTAATATTAGCCGAAGATAGCCTTAAGCTCCATCCGATAAGCTGCTCGGCAAAATAAAAAAGCTAACAGGGGTAAAAAGTTTTTAATTAATATCTTTTTAACTAATTGCGATATCGGAATATAAGTGATCAAAACATGCATTGTCATCCAAACTAAACGTGTATACAAAATTTCATCTCAATCGGTTGAAGACATCGGTTTCAAAATAGAGTTGCAAGATTCCACCCGAACAATTTACATTACAAGTGACATAAAAGCTTATAATTACACTAGCTGCAAGGCCCGGCGTTGCACGGGCTTTCTCTACTTCTATAAATGTTCCCTTTCCTTCACAAAATCAGCACGTTTAATACTCTTTTCCAAAATGACTTCCCCCCCACCGCTTAGCTTGGCGTTGCTCGGGCTTTCTCTTTTCCTCATGACACCAGCATTTCTGTGTGTGTGTTTGTACGCGCACAATGTGAGTGATTCCTAAAGTTATGTCAAAAAATTTCCCTTTTTCGAAATTTGTTCCATTCCACTTATTTTTGATTTAAGACAGGCTTCTTTCCCCTCTCTATAGCCCGGACACGGTTTTTTTAGTGTACAATTATTGTTCTATCTTCCCCTCCTTCTCACAAATAAGATATAGCTTCAAATTTCAATGACTTATAAAAAACAATATTGCGTTAGAATTAAAAAATTATTAATTAGAAGCAATAAAAAAACTATTCTGATGCTAAGAGTAAAACACAAAAACTTTCATCATTTTTTAATAATAGTTTCTATATATATATATAAGAATCTAAAATAATAAAATAGATTTCAGAGATTTTCATGAGTCAATCAATCGTTACATATATAGTTAGCTTAAAAATGTCTCTAAAATATATTTTGATCCAAAATAATAGACGATGTACTTTTTAATTAACAAAGAATTCATTTAGTAATGAAATAATAGAAATAATTCTTTTAAGAAAACATATATATATTTATAAAATCAAATTTCTATAAATAATAAATAAAAGAAAAATTTACAGATAGCTATTGAAACGATTGCTTTTTTCTGAACGGTTGAATGTTTGATTAAACATATAAATATATATAAGTTAGGGAAAAAAACAGTATGGGGGAAAGCCTATATATATATATATGTATATATACATGTACTGAAAAAAAAACATTAAAACTGATTCTAAAAGAGAAAAGCATGAACTTTTTTAGTGTAAAATATTTTTTTTCTTTAACGCGAAAGAAAGGGCAAGCGGAACGATTTAGAAATCATATTCATAAAAACGTATCAATTTCGACTCACTTTTAAAAAAATCGTAAAAAATACAAAATATAATTATTTTGTAAAATAAATTATAGCATATCGTGGCGAAGTAAATGATCTTTCCGAATCTGTAATTATTTTTTGTCTGAGTCTCATGAATATAATTAGATCGCGTTTTAAAAACGTCTGAAAAAAAGTTCCGAATTTTTGAGCTTGTCCCCTGGTGGTGAAAAATGGTACTAATTATGCTTTTTAAGGTTTTTAATTAATATCTTTTTAACTAATTAGAATATCAAAATATAAATGATCAAAACGGATTTCTCAAATCATTCCCAAAATTTTGGTACCTTTGGGGAGTTTTTGCGTCGTGCGGTTCGTGAGAAGACAGGGCATCATAGATAGATACGTTTGTTTACCTACGAATTTTAATAGTGTAGATTGCAAGTTAAATAAAAGTTTATAATAATAATTATATTAGTAGTCATAAATACATGCGTTAAAGCAACTTTTGGATCTGTAATTTTACTTTTATATTTTATTGAAATTTAATTTAAAAATAAAGTGATTGATAAGATTATGGGGAAGTTTCTCTTTAAGACAATCATTTTACATAGAACATTTCTGAATGTCTGTTTCTATTCGACATAACGAAAGGTTTTTAAGAAGCCCCAATAGATTTAAAATGTGGCAACGTTCTTCTAGATGGCTCTTCGGTAGAAGCAGGATTCGAACATATGGACTATAGAGGGCTCAACTGAAACATCGCCGATTAAGTGTTTGAAATGAACTTTCGGTTACTTTGGCTGTCGTGTGTAGCCTTACTATAAAGTACATAATTTAATATAAATTAACCGGAAAAAAAAAAAAGTGTATTTACAACTAAACATATATACTACTATAGTTTTTACTTATAATGTATACTAATTTTACTATGTTAAGTATTTCCCATTAATTTTATTATGTTAACGTTAATTGTAAAATTATCTCCAATTAATATTGAAAGTCCAAATTCAAAAAAAAATTTTAAAATAAAAGGAACAGTACTGTGAAGCAATATGAGGAGTATTGGTCAGTGGCGTAACGGGGAATATTAGCCCCCTGCAAAGTCAGGTTTTGGACCCCAAGCCCTAATACGTACTTGGCTTCAGTCAAGCTTTGGGGGCCCTAGAATCCCTCCCCCTCCCCATCCTCCCCGCAATGCAGGGGTCGCGGTGTGTACGTTACGCCAGTGCTGTAGCACACACAGGAATTTTTCAAGGGGGAAGGGGGGGGGTCCGGGGTTGAAAGTTCACCATTCTTGAATCATGCTATTTTTGATTTGTCGATTTTCAGGAACAAAACACAGTAAAAAACTAATTATTGAATAAATAATTAGCATTAATTAATAAAATTAATCATTAATAACAAATATTTAATTAAATTATACGTATTATATACTTAAAATTATAAACAATAGAAAAAAAATCAAGGACTTTGGGGGGTCCGGACCCCCAGGACTCCCCTTGTGTGCGTCACTGCGCCAGTGGTATTGGTTTTTCAATCAGAAAAGATACATGTTGATTCTACGTGTTACTTCATAGTAATAGAATATGTCTGGTTTGTCACACTCTTTTTTCAAATGCAGAAACGCATTTGATAAATAAATGAATTTTCTCTTTCAGACATAATATTATACATTATTTTGACGTTAGAATAAAAAAAAGTAACGATAAAACTTAGTAACTCTATAAACTAAACTATAAATATAAATATGATGATCTCTATGTCATTTTTTACTGTGTTAAAACTTAAAAAAAAGAAAAGAAAATCTAAACTAATTTTCTTATAGAGCTTTCCAAAATAATTGTATGGACACCAAAATTACTTTTTTTCACACTTCTAAGAGTAGAAGTAGTTTTACTTAAAACGCGTACTTACTACGGGGGTTAGTAATTTAAATTAAGAGATAAATTATCTTTTTAAAGATCACACACCGAAAAAACTTTATTTAAATATCTCTTTTTAATAACCATCGTACAAACATGGAATTGCCATAGATAATGTCGTCATATGAAAGATAAACAAATAATAATAAAGATTTTGAAAAATTATGTTCCCAAATTCTTTTACAGTGAATGCTCGATTACAGTAGCGCACCAGAAGTTTTCCAGGGGCGGGTTCCAGGGTCGAAAGTCCCCCCATTCTTGTATCATGCTCCTTTTGATTTTGTCGATATCGGGGAACAAAAAATAGTAAAAAACTAATTATTGAATAAATAATTAGTATTAATTAATAAAATTAATCATTAGAAACAAATATTTAATTAAATTTTACGTATTATATACTTAAAATTATAATCAATCGGGAAAAAATCATAGGCTTTTGGGGGTCCGACCCCTAGGACACCCCCTTGTGTGCGCCACTGCTCGATTATGATCTAAAATCTGTGGTGTTTCTTGTTCAAGGCAAAAATCACATAGTTCCTAAAAGTGTTTCATATAACCCTTGGAATACCGGACCACTGCTTCATACGATAGTAAAGACATAGCTGAAAAATTACAATTTCGGAATATTTCACTATCTGTGAAAGAAGTATTCTGAGTTTAGTATTGCATGACATAAAACAAAAATTGCCTTTAATTTTTTTTTTCCGGATAAGAAACTATGTTGTATAAATATTCTATTTATCTTTTTGATCACACACACTTCGTAATACCAGTCTTAATTCATTCCATGGCAGCGTTCCGTTCAAAATCAAAACGAGAAATCTTAAACTCGTTTAAGCCTAACCCTAAAACTCACCACACAACATATCACATTCGAGACATCTGAAAAAAAGCGAACCAAATTAAGCTCATTTGTAACTAAATAGTCACGGTCAACGTCATCGGCCATCACTCTTCGGTGGAATGGAAAAAAAGACACTTTTTAGCTTTTCATTTTGGATTTTTTTTATTTCCTCTCTCGAGTCGCAGGTCAGTCCGTCCCACCCATGATCAACAAGATTACCGGGTGTTCAAAAGGTACACGGAAAGGCGCTTAAAAACATTAGATTACGAGATAAAACGGTATCTACAATGACGCCTCGGAATGATAGCAAGGAACGCGTGGGTTCAAATCGCAGGGTCACTTGTTTTCGGTCTCGAAGATTCATCTTTCTCTGTCTTTTATTTTTTCTCATTTCCTATTTTTTTTTTCATTCTCTAGGAGAACATATGCAATAAAGTTGGCTTTTTGAAAAGTGTACCCTTGTATTTTGAATGACATATATTAAAGTAAAATGAGTTTATTCGAGAAAAAAAATAATTTAGTCAAGAAAGTATCTTAAAAGCTCAAGCTGTGACGGGCTCACGCGTCTTTTCATTAACATGTCCTTTGGGTTCTTTTGGGGCCAGGATTAATGGCAACTCTTTTCCAACCAAAACCCAAGAAGTGAAAAGTGAATATAAGATGCAAATTAGAATAGCTTTTAAATATCAGAAGTTTCAGTAAGTGGGGTGGCACAATTTGGGGAATGTTATGATAGTGAGTGATTCAATTGTAAAGTGACAGCCAGAAGTTAGCCCGAAGATAGAGCCATTAGGTCAAGGTGCATACCATTACACTCGAGTAAAGACGCAACTCCCTTATGATTAATTCGGCGATCGGATCAAGGTAGGATTGATTATTTATATTAGGACTTTTGATATTATTGGAATTGAGATTAGGCTGGTTTGATATTGATAGTGGTCCGAGTTACGATATTTCGGTAATATAGATATTGTATGTTTTGTCATCGCGTAGAGAGATTCTCTCATATATATTATTATCATCTAATCTGTTATAAAGGTTTTAAGTTTAAATTAATTAAGTCATATTAAGAATATGGAGACGTCTAGTCCTTTTGTTAATCCTACACCTCTAGCTCACGCAAATAATCCAGGAGAAGGGCATCCTAGGAGGGCAATTTCACAAAACTTTATAAGAATTTCAAAAAATTCAATTTTTACTTTTGATAAAGGATATATAACTAGCCTATAGATTAAAATTATGGAACCTTCCTAGTGTAATTACCGTAAAATCCGGCGTATAGCCCGCAACTATACTTTCAAGCTGCATTTTTTAACTTTTAGATATATTCGCCGTATAACGCGCACCCCCTATATTACGGAGAAACCTGAAATGTACGTGTGCAGTGCTCTAAGTTTTAAAGTCATTTGTTTGGAGTATTATCTCAAGCTTTTGAAAAAATACCACACTCTCTTCTAGAACTACTACCCTTTAAGTTCATAAGAAATGTCATTTCATTAAAATGAACAATATTTCGAGAAGTCTAATTTTTCTCTATGCTTATGTTTTCTATTATTTTTAAAGCTCTCCTTTTTATACTCAGGGTATAACGCGCACCCATAAATTTCGAGCTTATTTTTGTTGTTGAAAGTGCTTGTTATACGCCGGATTTTACGGTGGATAATTTTTAATCTTTGACAAAAAATAGATTTCTGCAAAACAGATTATAAAATTTTAATAATTTCTTTGGTAAAAATATGTTAGGACATATAAATTAATATTATTTTATTATTTCATGGACATGGACATGATAACTTAAAAAATTATTTAGAATTTCTCAGTATTTTCTTTTAAGACAAGTGGCTCAGTGGTAGCGCTTCACGCTTCCACACCACAGGTCCGGGGTTGGAATCCTGGGCTGGGCAAGGTCGACTCGGCCATTCGTCCCTTCAGGGATTCGATAAATGAGTACTAAACTTGCTTGGGAACTAAACACTGGGGGTTTCGCGTCCTACTGACCACTTGGGAACTAAACACTGGGGTTTCGCATCATACTGACCACTTGATCGGTACATTTGCTCATGCACCTCAATGCCCAAATTCGCGTTTACTGAGATGGGCACAGTAGGTCTTGACCCTCAAGGGCTGTTGCACCACTGAGTTTAGTTTAATTTAGTTTATTTCTTCTTCCTATTTGAAATTAGCGGGTTTTGTAATAAAATCGTGCTACTTGTAATTGTGCCATAAAGAGTGCATATACAATAATAGCACATTAAATTAATGTAGTAAATACCATATTCAATAATTTAGACATAAATATTCAAATATATTTTATTCAAGAAGAAAGAATAAAAAAAATAAATAAACAATTAATTATACAGGGAAAAAATTCAAGAATATAACAAGAAATAAAATGCTGTCAATAAGTGACTCATTAGCATATTTTGTCCAAGAGGGGCATCAGTTTAATATTACTGAAAAAAATGAAAGATATCTGATTTCGTCTCACATAAATCCTCTTTCCAAGATTTTTTTTTATTATTATTATTTGAAAGCATGTCTATAAAAATAAAACTGCATAAACATCTCATTAATGAAGAATATCTCATTAGATAAAATTGTTTCATTCAAAATGCTGGCAATGATACAAAGTAACGAGACAGAAAAGAGAGGTCAAAAGATGAGGTCATTTCATTTGATATCGTGGCTTCATGTTTCTTAATTTTTAATCAAGACCAGAAGTGATAATATAAGAAAGAAATAGAAAGAGGATTTTTTTTTCCAGACATACTTGCTCAGACTTTAAATGCTTTTGAGAAAGATTTTAAAATTTGGGAAAATCTAGAAATTTATCAGTAGACACTTTACTAGTGAATTACAAAAATTGACCTTATAAATTTTCTGTAGAAGAAGGTAATGAATAAAGTTGTATTAAAACATTACAACATTACATTATTCATTGGTTTGATGCCACACACATATTTTCATATTTATTTCGATTAACTTAGTATATTTGTAACAATACAGTGATTGGATGGTCAGCAACTCATAGTCGTCGATGTTTTATATATATTCAAGCCAAATGTTCGAGACCTGTAGCACCCACCGTGGAACTCGATAGACGTTAAATCTCTCGAAGCTTAAAGTGCTCATATAGTAAGGTGACCAGTTTTTTTACAATAAAAAGGAGGACACGCGCGAAAAATTGAAGAAAAAGTTACAACGTAAATATATGAAACATTTTATTAATTCAAATAAAAATGTGATAATTAGTTTGCATTCCTTTTAATTATTCACTTTAACGAATATTTTCCCACTGAATATTTTTATTTGTCAATATATCATATTCTAATACATCGGAAATTTCGGAGCGAAAAATGTCCTTTATATTAAGCTTTACAGTAAATGCTACAGCTAAAGTATCAACATTCAATCTTGATTTCTCACTTGTTCAAAAATCATTACCAACTGAAAAAGTTCTTTCAATTTCTGCATTTATTCCAGCTCATCACAACGTAAATTCAACAAGAATAACTAAATTATTAAAAGGAAAGTGTTCACATTTTTGAAATGGTTAAGTATTTCCACCCATCTTTTATCAATTTCAGCATGCTGATTTACTAATTGTTCCAATTTATCAGAATTTAAACATACATTCAGTCTTCTAATTTATTCAAACAGACAATTGTCATCCATTTTAATATTAGGCATTTCTTTCGATAAAAACTCAACACAATTTTCTATGTCTGCCCAATTTACTTGCGATGAAGTCAAAAAACACCATTGAAAACTGTTATTTCCTATGATATTTGTTTCAGACTATTCTTCCACATATTGGAAACATGTTTGTTTCATCGCTGAATAGAGATTAACATATCAGTTTTAAAATATTGAAAATGAGGACAAGTAGGAGGACACTTTTCGAGGAAGGGCAGAACCTATAAAAGGAGGACGGTTGGTCACCTTACATATAGGCGTGATACAGTGGCGCACACAAGGGGGTCCTAGGGGTCCGGACCCCCCCAAAGCCCTTGATTTTTTTCCGATTGGTTATAATTCTAAGTATATAATACGTAAAATTTAATTAAATATTTGTTATTAATGATTAATTTTATTAATTAATGCTAATTATTTATTCAATAATTAGTTTTTTACTGTGTTTTGTTCCTGAAAATCGACAAAATCAAAAATAGCATGATACAAGAATGGTGAACTTTCAACCCCGCCCCCCATTGAAAAATCCCCTGTGTGCGCTACTGGCATGATATGAAAATAGTATGAATAGTATGTTAACAAACCAAGTTTTATCCTCTCCTTTTTATCGTCATTCAGAATTATGAGATCCGTCAACAATAGCTCTCATGTTACTTTTATGTGTATTAAGTGTGTGTGTGTGTTAATGAACGAATGACCTGTATATTAATATTTACTAAGAAATATTCCTGAGTAGGCTCTACACTTTAGTTTTCAAGAATATCTGTTTTTCAAGAAAGTATCTCGAAGTATTGATAGCGACCACTGGGAGTTAAACAAGAAAAACTGGGAGGGTCGCAAAAATTTTAGCACGCTTAAAAAAAAATCTTGAAAACAGAGCAAATGAAAATAATTCGAAACCAATTAGCATTTCTAACAACTAGTATTGTAGCCGTTTTATCATAACAAAAGAACGTTTAAGCCAACTGACTAACTGGGATGGTCATTATAGCCGAGTTATCTGAGCAAGGAACAACAGTCGAGCCCTGATTTTGTTAAATACTTAACGTGTAAGGTAAGGAGAGATGAGAGCACTAATGCATTCATGGCTTAAATTCCATGCGTTAGTGTGGAGAGACACAGTGTATTTATTAATTACTTAAAGCAACGCGAGGGCTATTGGCGAAGGACTTCATAATTTGAACAACATGAGTTTTAGAAACAATTTGAAGTTGGAGAACATTTGTACATTTTAGACATGAAAAAATGTACATTGCTACACACGAGTGAAGACTGTCTTAAGCGAAAAAAAATTAGGCATAGTTAAAAAAACAAATACTGATGCTTTTTGTTTGTTTGTTTGTGTGTTTACAAAAAGAATTATTTTGTGGTAAACATAGGAAAATAATCAACAAATAGGTTGCAGAAAATTCTGAGAGGGAAAAAAAATAGAAACGCAGCATAATTTTAGAAACCCAATAAATATCTACGCATACATATGTACAGAAGTTGAACTTTTAGGGTACCGAAAAGTAATGTTGTTTCTGCGTATGTCGATATTAGTCATTTATTAGCTCATTGCAGTAGCGCACACAGGAATTTTTCAAGGGGGGGGGTCGGGGTTGAAAGTTCACCACCATTCTTGTATCATGCTCCTTTTGATTTTGTCGATTTTCGGGAACAAAACACATTAAAAAACTAATTATTGAATAAATAATTAGCATTAATTAATAAAATTAATCATTAATAAAAAATAATTAAATTTTACGCACTATATACTTAGAATTATAATCAATCAGAAAAAATATCAAGGGCTTTGGGAGGGGGTCCAGACCCCAGGACCCTTCTTGTGTGCGCCACTGGCTCATTGAGTACATCAAAGTCGTGTCGAAGACACTTTATGGTTAGAGTTATTTGTTTTCTCGTAAACATTTAAATCTTAAATTTCTTTACAATTTATTTGAGGAATGGTCAGCCAAGTACCAGAACACACGCTTATCCTGCATGGTATGCTTTTTGAATTTCACAAGTGTACTAACGCAATGGTTGATACCAAACACCTTCGCGATGTTTATCCAAATGCATTAGACATTCGGAAGTGCATAAGGGGGGTTTTTAAGTTCAAATTGCGTAATTTCGATCCTGAGACTTGCAGTCTTCAGGAAGACGAGTTTCTGTAGTATGCTTCAGCGGCATAGTACAGAAATGTTGATTCTTGATTACGGGAGTCAAAATGAGTTCTCTATGAAAACCCGAAACAAAAAGGTAGTGGTTTTCTCCCAAATGATTTTTGTGTGTTTGGTGGAGAATTCCGGGGCGTTCATTTTGAAGTGCTGAAACCTGGAAAAAAGGATTGCAGACCCTTACTTTTACACATGGATCAAGTAAATAAATCTTTATGAAAATGGAATTTCAAAAAAAGGGGTTTTTTCAAATTTGTGATAATGCAAGACCACACTGCTCAAGACGAACCGTAGAATAAGTTAACGAATTCAGATGGGAGTAATTGTCTCACCATCCATACTCGCCCGATACTACTCCAACGGATTTCCTTTTATTCCGACCCCTTAAAGATTTTTTAAGTGGTAAAAAATTTGAAAATTCGGAGGATGTCTAAAATAATATTATATCAAGATATTTTGCTCAAAAATCATTTGATTTTATATCGATCCGGCATTGAAAATTTCTACAGTAGACGGCAGAAGGTTGTAAAAAGACATAACGAGAGAGGATGATTACATAATTGATTAAAATTAAAAACTTAATAAAAGAATTTTATGGGAGATACATCTCAGCAAAAAACCATATTCCATTTATGCACGACCCCCAAGACTCATCACGCAAATGAATGAAAAAAATATATGGCTCAAAGAATGTATAAGCGATGATAATAATAAATATTCCGAAATCGCTGACCCTCAAATCGTGCGCACCACACCCCTCTGGCGGCATCTCGACCGTCTCCATTGTGTCCCTCCTCCCCTTTTCCATAAATGTCGTTTGCAGCTACATTACGGTCCCCCCCCAAGTTTCCCCGTTCCTGCCCTTAAAAAATTATTGTCAAAGTTCCCGTAGGGGTGGGAAAAACAGGTTTATGGAATATAGCACAAAAGCCTCGAAGAATCTTGATAAATATCCTCCTGCGGAATCTATATCATTATTTTTTCATTCGATTGAAGGAAAGCTTTGGTATAAAAATAATTTAGGTGGGTTGGGTTGAGTTGTTCCCTCCCTCCCCTCCCGACAATTTCGAAGTTTTTTAAATTCAGTTATTGTGGATCATCTGAGTTTATTTTTTAAATTTATGTTCGGTACATTTTGGGAATTGATAAGAAGTTTCACGTCCTAGAGCACTTAAAGGGAAAGAAGGTGGAATGGTATCATTGATATGGTTTACTTATTAATTATATCATTACTTGTTATGTTATCGTCTTTTTGTTAAGCGATGAAAAAGTTTATGTAACTAAATCAGTGGCACAACGGAGGATATTAGGACACCCCTGCAAAATTAGGTTTGGGGCTCTAAGTCAGATCTTACAAAGATTTGAAATATGGTGTCAGTCAGGCTTTGGGCTGTTTAGAACCCTGCCCCCTCCCCCCGCAATATAGGGGGAACGTTACACCACTAAACTATATTATTTTTAATTCACTACGATTTCAAATCGATCAAAGTGTCTCTATGTCAGATAACGTAACAACGCACCAGTGCTAAACTAGCCTTCAACCAGTTCTAGCAAGAGAGAATGATAAAAAAAAAAGTGTGTGTGTACTTATGTACGCACGTAAGTTATACTTCTTTGGCGTAACAAGATTAAAATCTCTAAAAATCTTGAGCAGGGCAAGCTGGGCCAAGGACGAAAGGCAATCACGAGCAGAGTTGAACGATACTAACCTTTAGTCAATCGGACCAGCCCCAAACCTGAGAAAATCACGATTTAAATAAATTTAAACACCCCCGCACAGGGACAATAGGACCAATAATATGGGGAGGGTGTCGAAGGCGGGAATAATCTGTCCCGTTCTGCATATTTCTAGACAAAGCATTTTCGTATCCATTCCTACGGAACGCAAAGCAAGGGTTCGCTGACGCTGGGGTATAGCTCAGTGGTAAAGCATTCGACTGCAGATCGAGAAGTTCCCGGTTCAAACCCGGATGCTCCTTTCTTCAGGGAAGTGAAGAGAAATATATATATATTTTTTTGAGAAATTCGCGTGAAGGCGGGAATGATCTGTCCCGTTCTGTATATTTCTAATCAAAGAATTTTCGTATCCGTTCCTACGGAACGCAAAACAAAGGTTATCTGACGCGGGAATATATCTCAGTGGTAGAGCATTCGACTGTAGATCAAATGGTCCTCGCGCGCGCGGTTCAAACCCAGGAGTCTTTTTCAAGTAAGTGAAGAGAATTTTTTTTTGAGAATTTGAAGGCGGGAATGATCTATCCCATTCTGTATATTTCTAGACAAAGCATTTTCAAAGCAAAGGCTCTCTGACACAAGGTGTATACCTCAGTAGAGTAGAGTATTCGACTTCAGATCGGGAGGTCCCCGGTTCAAACCCGGGTGCCCCATTTTCAGGGAAGTGAAGAGAAATAATTTGTTTGAGAATTTCGAAGGCGGCAATGATCTGTCCCGTTCTGTATATTTCTAGACAAAGGATTTTCGTATACGTTCCTACGGAACACAAAGCAAAGGTTTGCTGACGCGGGTGTATAGCTCAGTGTTAGAGCGTTAGGCTGCAGATCGAGAGGTCTCGGGTTCAAATCCGGGTGTCTCCTTCTTCAGGGAAGTGAAGAGAAATATTTTTTCTGAGAATTTTGAAGGCGGGAATGATTTGTCCCGTTCTGTATATTTCTAAAGAAAGTATTTTCGCATCCGTGACGGTGTGCGCGTGCATTGTAAAAATTTACACTCATCCTATTTCTCTAACTTGGTGTGGTGTGGTAGTTAGGAGAGGGGGTGCCAGCCCAGGTGTCGTCCACGTCACTTGACCATGGTTCAAAATTACGTGGTCCGTCGCCAAAAGCCCTCGTGTAGCTTAACAGTGCGACGTTAATATTCACTCACTCACTCCTATTTCTCTAACGCCCCAAAAGAAGTATAACTTCAAAAATAATAACTTTGACATTCCTGAGCCTTGTAGGTGATTCAGTTACATGCAAAAATGTTATCAATTTTTCTCCATTTGTCTCTATTTTGTATTGTCTTACAACTTGCCAAGATAATGAAAAAAAAAGTACTTTTTAAGTTGGTGATAATTGTTACATGTGCTAAATTCCCACTCTAAAGGAATTTAGTTTTTCCAAAATAAGCGTTTTTATTTCTAATGGGAATCAAAAAAATAGGTGCGCCACAAAACTATGTGCAATCGCTACAGTGTGGAATATTTTGTTTCGTCTATAGATCGAGACACCGAACAGATTTAAATTGTACTTTTTTCCCATTTTCCTTTCCTCTTTTGTGTATGTGTCGTAGGGAAGTGGCGAAATTAGGAATTTAATCAAATCCCTACGGGAGAGGATCACTTGACGGTAGATGTTAAAATAACGTCTCTTCAAGGTCATTTCTCTGATGAAAGTAAGGGATTTTATCAAATCACTGAGTTGTTTCATGATGAAATGAACTAGTCAGGATTTGTATTGGCAAAATGCTATAAAGGGGAGACACCTGGGGGTCGAGTCCTTGTACTTCCTAACCATACAGGTAGTACTATCGATCCCCTAAATATCAACACCATATCTTTAAAAGAATGGCACCATAGGATTAACATAGGGATTGATATTTTAGTGTGTAGCAATCCAGAGGGAAAGATGTTATACATCAAAAAGTACCAGCCTAATTTTCTAATTATTTATTAATTAGTTTCGAATAAATAATTTGTATTTCATTGACTCTATTGTCGTATTACTTACTTCTACGTTTAATAATGCACCCTATTTGTTAAATGAACACTTTTAAACTCTTGACAACATTATTTCATCATTTCACTGTGTGAAACAGCTCAGGGATTCATTCAAATCTCTTACTTTTATCAGGGAAATTACCTTGAAGAGACGTTATTTTAACATCTACCGTCAAGTGATCATCTCTCATTTTCTGCGATATATAGATTGATTTATTATGACATAAATATATGTATTTAAAAAAAAATTTAAAGTAGTATGTATTTCCTTTTTCTGAGTAAGAACTTGCCTTTTGAAGCTCTTTAACCCTTTATCTACCGACGGTATAAGTACCATTCGCTTTAAAATAACATAGAATAATCATTTTTACGAATATTCTGATGATACTTAGCAGGAATATTCTTTGAAATCCACTCTTCCAAGATATATGGCAGCACGGGTTGTATGATGAGTATTTTAGCGGGGAAGGCGAATAGTTTTAGAGCAGAAATTGCGTTTTCAACTGACGGCGTTTTCCGACGATTGCGAAGATTATCATTTTTGTCCTGAAAAATTAGTTTATGTCAAAATTTAAGTGCCTTATTTTTTTGTATGTTAATGAAGACCTTAAAAAATGATTTGACTATTTATTTTAGGTAGAGACAGTGTATATAATTAATTTTACAGTTGAATACCCCTTTAATTAATTAGCTCTAACAGATCAAATTTCCCAAAGTTGAGTATTTCATTTATGTATATCCCTTAATTTTCAAAGTAGTGATCCAAAAAAAATGTTGCATGAAAAAAACTGCAGTAAATCGTAATGCGGTAGATAAAGGGTTAAAAGGTTTCTGACAAAAAAGGGCATTCCTGCTTTTATTTATTTCTCTATGTCTATCTTTTGAAACTTTTTCAGTAATTTTTATAGAAAAGTAAATACATTAGGATATCTATTCGCAGGGACCGTGTAAATGCTGTATATATATACATGCATTTAAGGTCATGCATTTGGAATGGGGTGGGTGGCCACAGCAGGCTGGCTTGTCACGAGTTCGAGCCCAGTACCACGAAAGACCTGTCGTGTAGGGGAGCAATGCACGTTAAATCTGTCGAGAGCTCAAACGTCCTCCCTTTGGTGTGGTGTAGGAATTAGGAGAGGGATGTGCCAGCTCAGATGTCTTCCTTTTCACTTGACCATGGCTCGAAATGACGAGGTCCGTCGCCAAAAGCCATCGTGTAGCTGAACAGTTTTTGACGTTAATATTCACTTACTTGAAAAGGGGTGGGGGTAAAATTATGCTGAAAACTAACAGTTATTACATTAGCCTAACAAATATCTGTTCCGAACATAGTCGGATACCTTAATGCTTACGGTTACGAACTCGTGTCGGGAGGGTTGCGTGTTCGAATCCTGGTGCCGTTGGTGTGATATGCCATCTCAGGTGTCATCCACGTCACTTGACCGAGGTTCAAAATTACAAGACACGTTGCCTATAACCCTCATGTTACTTTATTTTGCGACTTTAATACAACTCTCACTCAGTAGCGCACACAAGAATTTTTCAAGGGGGTCGGGTTGAAAGTTCTCCATTCTTGTATCATCTATTTTTGATTTTGTTGATTTTCAGGAACAAACACAGTAAAAACTAATTATTGAATAAAAAATTAGCACTAATTAAAAAAATTAATCATTAATAACAAATATTTAATTAATTTTTACGTATTATATAAAATTATAACCAATCGGAAAAATCAAGGTTTGGGGGGTCCGGACCCCAGACCCCCTCTCTTGTGTGCGTCACTGCTCTCACTCACTCACTCTAATCACTTTCCTTTAATAGAATAAGACCGCTTGGATTACTCCCCCCCCCCAGAGCACCATTGGTATCAGTGTTCTCGTCCTGGAGGCTCTCGGGGTCACGGTTTTACAAGACAGGATCCCAAAATCTTCTAGCCCGCTTTCGAAGTGGCCCTATCAAAACAATGAAATTTCGGGAAAGGGTGCAAGAGTTTTTAGATGTGCTACGAACTGTCTTCTGAGCCGGCCTCACCTGCTCACATCCTCGAATGCCTAGGGCTCATCAAGCAGGATCTCTAGAAGACGATCCCTTGCTGGTGTTAGACTTTCTGAAAGTGTACGACGTCATGGACCTGGTCTAGCACTGCTGACCAATGGGGGCACATGCAACAACAACACATTCCTTTAACTGTAGTGTTATATTTTTTTTCTTGCTGATAAATAGAATCAATACGGTTGTAATTTTATTACAAGCATTTATCAGAGATTGAAATTCCGAATTACTTGCGTGAATTAAGTAAGCAGACTTCTTTTCACATAGGAAGTTTATAATTTAAATATACGTAGTTTAAAGCACCGCGACTTGTAACTTTTACAATAAGAATTAAAAATATGTTGGAGTGGGGAAGGGGTTGAATCCCTAAGCCCCATCCTCATGAATGCTACTGATTTGTGACTGAAAGAACACTGGAGTTGTCTTTTTCTCATGTATGCACGTAGACATTCTGTAATCTTTTCATACACCCCCAAGAGTCTCGTAAGGTTGGTTAAGAATTCTTGTGATCAAGAGACTTGGTCACAAATCAACCCGGATCTTTTTTTATTCCACTGAGCAGTTTCACAAGACAATTTTTCCATCAACCTCTCAAAGGTAGTTCTTAATTAAAAGCATCATGTTATAAAAATGAGCTCTTTATTTCTAATATTACAATCTAAGACACGCTTTGAGATAGCTACACATTTGAATATAATGCAACTTGTGCCTGCTTTTCAGCGATGCAGTCATTAAGATCCAGTTAAGTATTAACTGAGCTGTGTGACTCGGTATTAGGAGGTCAGTTCCCTGTGTAATCCCTACACGACTTCAGTGCTAGAAATAATACAAGTAGCTATACATAAAACTAAGGTGATCATTTTTTTTGCAATGAAAAGCAGGATGAAAAAATTACAACTTAAATATATGAAACGTTTTATATTAATTCAAACAAATATACGCTAATTACGCTTACATTATTTTTAATTATTATCTTTAAAAAGTATTTTTCCATTGAATGATTTTTTGTTTTTGTCAACATATCATTTTCTAATATATCTCGGAAAATTCAGGCAAAAAATATTCTTCATACTGAATTTTACGGTAAGCACTGTGGCTAAAATATTAACATTCAATTTGATTTCTCACGCGAGTCGCTTCACAAAAATCATTACGAAATGAAAAAAAAACTCTTTCAACTGCTGCATTAGTTCCAGGGTAGCACAACGTAAATTCAACAAGAATAACTACATTTTCGTATGGGAATGTGTTCATTTTTGAAATGGTTTAAGTAATTTCATCCATATTTTACCAATTTCTCAGCTCTTGTTGATTTTACAATTGTTCTAATTTATTAGAATTCAAATATACATTTAGTCTTCTTTCTACTTCAAACAGACAATTGTCATCGATTTTAGTATCAGGTATTTCTTTCGATATAAACTCAACGTAATTTTCTATATCTGCGCATTTTACTTGAAAATACCATTTGTCAAAAAATACCATCGAAAACTATAATTTCCTGTGATATTTGTTTCAGACCATTCTTCGACATTTTGGAAACATGTTTGGTTCACCTCTGAATACTGAGATTAACAGATCAGTTTTAAAATATTGAAAATGAGGACAAAAAGGAGGACACTTTTCGAGGAAGGACCGAAACTATAAAAGGAGGACTGTCCTCCCAAAGGGAGGATGGTTGGTCACCTTAATAAAACTAAAAAAATTTGAACTCAAACTCACCATTTAATATAATGAAGACAATTGCCTACTGACAGTGATTGTACTGCTGACTCTAATTTCATTCAGTTGACGGTGATTCTTAGGCAGGATGGCCGCGGTAGCCGAGTGGTATAGGTATCGAAACGTGGCTTGCCTTGTCACGAGTTCGAGCCCAGTACCACTAAAGACCCGCCGTGTAGGGCAGCGATGTACGTTAAATCTGTCGAGAGCTGAAACGTCCTCCCGTTGGTGTGGTGTGGTAGTTAGGAGAGGGAGTGCCAGCTCATGTGTCGTCCACGTCACTTGACTATGGCTCAAAATTACGTGGTCCGTCGCCAAAAGCCCTAGTGTAGCTAAACACAGTGCGACGTTAATATTCAATCAATTCTTAGGCAGGAGTCTACAGTATTTTTAGCGACATTTCAGAGGAATCTACTAGATATGATTAAAAAAATGATTTAATTATTTTTCAATTTAGTGATACCTAGCAACTGTATTTTTTAATATTATTTACACATGATTGTATAGTTTACTCAAGTTTAAATTATAACTGAAATTAAGAGTACATTCGAAGTGTATGCAATTTAATGCGATTTCTGTACATCAATCTTTATATTGAAAAATGGATTGTTTTATTAATGGCGCACTTAGAAGTCACACCAGAGAAATCGTTGACTTGCCGTATAAAGGAAGCGCGTATTAAGCAAGTTTATGCGTGTATCATTATTATACATAGGTTTTTCATTAGGTTAATTATTTTTCATTTTAATTACATAGTTTTTTTTCCCACTATTTTTATGTTATGCACATCTATATGTATACATATTTTATAAGAGAAAGATGGTTTTGAACAATGAGTCTGCGTTAGAAATGTGATTCCGATCTTCTCACTTTCTAGAAAAGGACTTCGTGAAAATCTGCTTGTTTCTCTGATTCAAACAAATGATATCAATATCACAAGGTCTGTAGCCTGTCACATAGATTTGATACGCCCGCTGTCTTTTCATAAAATAAAAAAACTTTTACTTTCTTCAGAAAATAATCAAAAATCTGAGCCCGTGAATGTCAGCAATTTTCGAAACACCCCTCGCATCTGTAAAGTAAAAAAATTTCCCCTTATATTCTTATCAGTCAAAACATCTAAGAACGAAAGAGCAACACTGACACGGAACTATGATGCACTGTAAAAGAAACCGCTAATGAACGTAAAACTATATTAATTGATCCATATAAGTCATTAGCGATAATGAATTCTGTTTAACATTTAGGTTGGAAGTTTCAGTTTTTATTGTTATTCGCCTGCATTAAAGCTCGCATACATGAGCAAGAGTTATTAAGTTTATGGAGTGATTGTATGGGACAACACATTAATCTTTTTGGTATCTCTCTCTGATTGTAAGCGTGCTATCAGAACCTCTTCAGTTATTTGATGCCAGCGACCGATTTAAGAAGTTCATGATTTTACGCATGATTAATTAAGGGCTCAAACAATGAGGAATATTTAATGTTACAGCATATTAAAGTCACAACATGATGACGCTATTGTGCGTTGTTCAATTGAGATTAGCAATGTAATTGGTAGCTGGTACAATTTTAACAGGGTATATCAGTACAATGCAAAAATATCAAATATACTTAATCCTTTTCATTTTGTTAGTAGGATAATTCTTTAATTTTTAATTATTTTCGCTATTTGGTTGCATTTGTTATTTTTTATCGAAATTGATAAGCGAAAAAGTTGTATTCTTATCGAAATTAGTTATTTAAATTCTAATAGCTTCTTCTCCTAGGTGAGAAAATTATTTCACAACTATTATGTATTAAATTCTAATAAAATTAGTTTTTCTTTTCATGCATAAAAAAGTGCTTCATATTTATATGTATAATTTGTCTAAACTAGTGGTCTTCAGCCTTTCACGTTTGAGGGCCAAATAAAAAAGATTTACTTTGATCCACGGGCTACATTAATAAATTCACAGCGTGATCTGCGCACCACGCGAATGTCAAAAAAATATGAGGCTATACATAACATTTATACGAAATAATTTTTTTTAAAAGAACTTCAACTTATATTTTATAATTTCAAGTAGTAATTTTAGAAAGAGGGGTTTTACTCTGAATTGTTTTACACAATAGCCAGACAACCTTCCCCCATGCCAGTTCGGGGGAAGGGGGA